>PVIY010004039.1:0-106439 GCA_004026745.1 Myrmecophaga tridactyla | reverse complement strand
GTTAAAAGCCATTCCATTTCTGGTATATTGCATTCCGGCAGCTAGCAAACTAGAACATTCCCCCACCAATAATTGCCGCTGCTGTTCTTACCTCGCCTCAGTGTCCATCAGCAGCCTAGAAACATATGCTCAGTTTCTACTGAAATCCTTATGTATGCCAAGAGGATTTCTTCTAGGCAGCTGCGTAGCATCCTGTTGAATTTATAGCTCAGCAACACAAGAGTTACACAGTCATTTTCCTCCTTTCTATAGCTTTAGAATTGTTATTTTTTTCTGTTATCTTTCTTATTCTTTCTCTACTACCTTTCATTCTTTATTTTCCTTCCTTCATTCTTTCCTTTGTACATTTGTCTCTCTGTCCCTTATTTCCTTCATTCATTTTCTCTTCCTCTTTCCCTCCCTCCCTCCTTCCTTCCCTCCTTCATAGTTTCTTTCTTTTCTTATAGTTTTAAATTCTGATTTTTGTTCTTAAGACTATAATTTATACCATATTCCCCACATTATCATATAAATTATGTGAACTCTGTTTCAATTAAAAAATGTAATTACTAGGATTTTCATAGATCCATTTCTACTTTTGGATTCACTGAACTAGGTCATTTTATTGACAGGATTAAAAATTTTTTTAAGATTATTGAGAGCTGAGGTTCCCTGTCTTCTACTACTAACAGTACTGTCCCAGTAGATTCATAGAACGAAAACAATCTTAAGATTCTCAACACCAGCTCAAAAGTATTGTGTTTCCATCACCAAGAATCCTTCCTGATGTATTTTTAAGTACTATATAAAAAATGTTAGCTTTTATTCGAGTTGCATACTATGAAACTGGACTGTTTTGTATTTATGGAAAATGTTTTCATTTTATTTTTGTTCATTCCAATAATTAAATCATTTCTTTTTATTCATATATGGTTGATGTGTCAGAATATTGAGTAATTCAGCTAATTAAAGGGTGAAACCTTACCCCAGGTAACTGATTGACTAGAGAACACATAAGAAAAATATGATATAAATAGCAATTAATTATTGTTACTCTTTGGATCCTTTTCATTTGATTTATGTACATAATTTCAAAGTTCTAATCTGTGAAAGCTACATGGCATAATGGAGTTTTGTGGGTGTGGATGTGTCCACATGTACATGAAAGTACATATGTCAATGTACATCAATATGCTGCAAAATAATATCAGTTCCTTGAATATGATTTCAAGTAGGAGGTTTTTTTATAGTAAACAACCCATATTCTTTTGCTCTATTTTCCATAAAAGCAAGAAAAAATATTGAGAAATAGCCAGTTGGACCTGGAGTATAAATGGTTCATGAGGCCATCATTTATGTTAAATAACTGACTTGATAAGAAAAAAAAAAACAAAACCCAGAACTCTGAATTTCTGATCTAAAGACACTGATGGACCAATTTAAAATCAACAAGAGACATTTTCTGTTTTTCCACTAATTGTGTTAACATTTGTTTATTCATCTTTCATTTTTTTATTCAACACATTTTAATATGTTTTATGTGCCACTCAAAGATGACTAAAACAAAAGCCATACTTGCTAGATTCCTATAGTTCAGTCCGAGAGATAGAACTAGTAAGCACTTGCCTTTAAAATAGAATAACCTGACACCCAGACTGTAACATAGACTTCAGGCATCTAAATGCCTGACTTCATATACCACGCACTTTGGCACTGCTGGACCTGTGCTCAGGCTGAGCTTGATACCTGCAATGACCTCCCAAGCCTCGTGGGATGGAGGAATTTAAATTCATCTTTGGTGGCCCCTTCAAATGTCACCTTTTCTATGAGGCATTCCCTCTTCCTTTTTCCTATATCAAGCCTCCATGTTATACCACTCTCAACCTTCTTGCCAGACAAAATCAATTGTGCCCTTATCTGAGGTCCCCAAACTCCTAGAACGAGTGTCTGTATTGTAGCCATTCCATTGCATTTACAGTTGTGACTTACATTTGTTTATTTTATTAGGCCATGATCCCTTGGAAGACAAAGGCCAGCCAATTTGTGTGTTCTGGCTGAGTATCTAGTCTGCAGTACTTGCTCAAAAATATGTGCTGAGTTGTACTCGCCAACAGGACTGCCCATGACCTTATCTCTATAGTTACCTCATCACCATCTTCCTCTTTTCTTCCCAAAGTGCTGCAGCATGATTTGTATTAAGGAATAACTTCAGCCCTCCTGTAGATGGGCATGAAATTAACCAATTCCTATTCTTATGGAAAACACGTAGGGCTTTTGGTTCAGACATGCATGCTCATTTGCTTGCCACCTCCTTGAACTATTACTCCTCCATGTTTCACTTTTTACTCCTCAAAAGGGCCCTAAGGACATTATCTTGAGGGCTGGACAGGTGTCTGGTTGTTAAGACAAATGGCATATTTCAGCCACGTATTAGTCAGGGTTCTCTAGAGAAACATAGCCAATAGGATGTATGTATAGGGAGAGATTTATTTTAAGAAATTGGCTCACATGACTGTGGAAACTGCCAAGTCCTAATTCCATTGGGCAGGCTAGAAGAGCCTGGAAATCCTAGGAGGAATGAGGTTGACATCATTAGTCCTTCTTTCTATACAGGAGGCCAGAAGGAGTGGACGGTGTAGTCTGAAGGCAAAATTGCTTCTGATTCTTAAAACCCTGGGTTTTCAACTGACTGGATGAGGCCCACCCTCATAGTGGAGGGTCATCTCCTTTATTTAAAGTCCCTGGTTGTAGATGTCAATCCCTCAATGAAATACCTCCAGCAGCAATAACAGGGCCAGTGCAAAACAACTGGACACTGTAATCTAGCCAAGTTGACACATAAAATTAACCATCACATGCCACAAGGACATATTAATGTGCCTTGGCCAGGATGTTGTTTCTTTGTGATACTCGTAAAACAGCAAACTTGGTCGTGGGTCAATGGTTCATCAGTTCAATGCATAAGGTTTCACGTATTCTCAAATTATGCCCTAACCAGAACCATGTGCCAAAAATGATCCAAGACTAAACTTAACTAAATATTAAATCTAAGGAGGAGCTCATCCATTGGAACAAACTGTGCCCAAAATATAACATAAATATGCCCCAATGCCTTACCTTAGCCCCTTACCTCATAAGTTCCTCTTTCAGGATATTTGTAGTATAATTCCAGAAGCATTATGTTTTTTTTTCTTACCATTTAAGCTTCTCTTCCCCCTTTGTAAAATCTCATCTTTTGTATACCATGGAAAAAATGGTTAGAAATAATTTTTAACTTATGAATTCTGGGAATGGCTCTTTGTGAAAAGGAAAATCACTTCAAAATGTAGGCAGTAAAATGAATCTGAAATCTGTTGGTCATGCAATTGTCTCCAAGGAAACCCAAGCATAAATCATTGCCATGGCAACCACATGGGCCCTCACTGCCTGAAAATATTAGCACAGATAATCAGCTGGGGTTTGTCTTTGGGGAATATTATAAATATGTGGGCCAAGCTTCACAGCCTATGCCAGAAGTCAGGTGCTGTTGTGGAGTTGGAAGAGTGTCAAAGGTGATTACAGAATGCAGGACTCCTGGGTCCTGCTCTGTCATCATAGATGGGAGAGCTCATGGGCTGTCCTCTTAGGAACCCATTTATGTCTGAGGACAGATGGGGACACAACCTGCAAAAAATGCGGCAGAAGCATAGCAGGTAATCAGCCACTCCAGAACAAAGACTCCTCACTCAGGAAGCAAAGTTGGGAAAGAGACTGACCGAAAAGCACCCATTCCTGTGCTTGTATGGCCTGGCCAGAGTACTTCCAAGGGTGGTGGGGTATGGGAGGGGTCCACCTATGAGGCAGTCATGCTCTCAGAGGTGGCCAGTAGAATAGAAAGACAAATGATGTCCTATTTTTCATCTAGATTTTTCTGGAGCCCATTTTTAGAGTAATAAAAACAAACATCACCATCAGAGCAATCCTATCAATTGTATTAATTGTAGCAACCACTTAAAGAACCTCTGACTTATCAGGGGTGGGAGGTGGGCAGAGGCTTGGCATTCTTAGGTTAGCTCACTATCCTGGGGAGCTAGGAAATGACATCCTAAACCAATCCTGATCTTTATTTTAGTGATTGCCAGTGTTCACGGGACATTTAACTGGTGAGAATAATGACAACGATTCCAGAAAATATTTTGTAGATTATTGGGAGCCATGAGGCATGCAGATTAATTGTTGATTGGTGAACCCCTCCTGGGGAAGGGAAAGAAATGGCCAAAAAAGGTAAATGTCCGTGTACTGATTATACTGTAGCAGACCGGCACATGAAAGTTCTCTGTAGATTTGGCACAGTTTACGCTCAGGTTTCATATTCAATGCTAGGAAGTCTGTTTTTTGATAGTCTGTTTTTATTAATGTGAGTTTGAATGTTCATGATATTGAAAAAGTATATTTTAACCCTTTAGTGACTTATTTATGAACTAGAGACTCCATGATTTCTTCCACTTTTCTTAAGCTCTCATGAAACATTTTTGGATATGTAGTGTGATGCTCTTTGAGAATTAAGATGTCTGCATATCTTCGGTGACACTTTCCAAACTGAAATAAACTGTCTCCCTCCACTGCCTTCCTGACTGCCCACTACTGTTTTCCAGTATATTTAGTGTTTATCACTTCCATTTATCTACATATGAATTCTTTTGCATTAATTGTGCACATAACTGTTTTCCTAACTGAATTGGGAGATAGTTGTGTGAGAGGCTTGGGTGCTATTATCTTTGTGTGCTCCTCTCATTCACTCATTCATTTGAAAAAAGAAAAGAAAAACAATGTTCATTAAGCACCTAAGTGGTAGGCATTGAGGACATATTGAAGGACAGTGACAAGGCCCCTGGGAGAGAGGGCAAAGTCAATGAACAAACTGTACCCAGATGTGGCCGCTAGTTCTGTACCATGGATGAGACTTCATGGTCTAAGGGAGAGAACAGAAGAAGCAAGAGGGATCTACTACAGACAGACAGGTATACATACAGAGAAAGCCACCCTTAAGGATGATTGCAGTTGAGCCCAGAAAAGTGCCAAAAAGAAAACTTCCATACTAAGTAAAAAGTGTGTGCAAAATCTGGGAGAGCCAAAAAGGCAGGGCTTGTGCTAGAAACCAGGAATAGCTAAGTAGGTGAAGGTATGAACAGACTAGAGAGATAATGAGGAGCTGTGACTCCTTCTAAGCAAAATGGAGTGTGGTGAGGGGAGTTAAGCATGAAAATATCAATTAAGTTTTTAAAAGGGTCACTCTAACTTTTTGAAGAGATTGTAGGGAAATGGGAATAGCCTGCTCAGAAAAAATGGTTGTGGCTTGGCCCCAGCTGAGCCAGTCTGGGAGATGTCCCTTCCTTACTACAGCTGTGATAAGGTCCAGAGATCAGGCAATGATGGTTAAAACTCAGGAGGGAATGAACCCATCACACAACTGCCCCAGGTAATGGGCTCGAGGCTGTGTCTGAAATGGGGAAAGAATATTACAGAGTAGAGTCATCCAGCTAGTTTTCTGTGCAAACTCATGAATGGTGAGGGGGTCTTAGGCCTGCCCAAATACCGATTCCCTCAGCTCTTGAGGAGGCTGGGTAGGATCTGGGGGTCCATGCTAGGCTCAGGCAAACTCCTCCATTCTCCCCAGTTGTGCTGGTGTACAAAGGTTATCACTTTCTTCATGTGCTGTGATATAAACATAGTTGGGAAGCACAGCAGAGAGTGGTGTTTCCCAAAGAGGGTTCCTCAGGAGATGTTTCTGTGAAATGATCTCAGGGGAGTAAGAGGCCCCCATGAGCAAACAAAATTAGAGAATGTTTGGCAGAATGCTGAATACTGCATCTTATTTTCACCTTTTGGAGGATTATATTGACAGCATTTTAGAGACTTATGGGACTCTTAGCAAAGTGTCCTTTTCTAACTTTAATTCAGGGTTTCTTAGACATGTTTGACCATGGAGCTAATTTTTTTAACATTATACATATTGATGTTTCATAGTACACACATTAGGAAATTTTATTACATATTTTCCTAGAAGAATTGACATGCCTAGTAGGTTTCTGAAGGGGCCAAATGAAGGAATTAAACAGAAAACCAGAGTGCACAAAGATTGAAAAAATGAAACATCCTTAATGATTGCTTATGCAAAATGCTTGTTAACAAATTCATCAAAGTTATGCACTTGCAAAGCAGACTCACTCTTCTTGCTCATGAGGGGGTATGTGGAGAATCATGTTCTCTGATAATAATTGCATCTTGTGACCCTCTGATTTTAAAAACCTTGTGACTAACACCCCCTTTATCCAGTATATGGATAGATGACTAATAAAGACATACATGAAGAAAAAATAGGCTGGGAATATGGGAGAAAATACCTCTATGTAAACTATGGACAAGTTAAAAGTACTACTTTTAATAATTTTTCACTAATTGTAACAAATATAACTATTGCTAAGAAGATAGAATTACAAAAAAAGTGCTACCATCAATTGTAACAAATTTTCCTCACCAATGCAAGTGTTGCTGGTGGGAGGTGTATGGGAATCCTGTATTTTGTGCATGACTATTCTGTAAACTTACTGTGGTAGTTAGATTCATTTGTCAACTTGCCAGGTGAATATGCCTAGTTCTGTTGCTGTGGACATGAGCCAATGGTACGTGAACCTCATCTGTTGCTCATTACATCTGCAGTTGACTAAGAGGCGTCCTGCCGCAATGAATGATGTTTAACTTAATTGGCTGGTGCTTAAATGAGAGAGCTCAACATAGCACAGCCCAAGCAGCTCAGTATACCTCATCTCAGCACTCACAGCTCAGCCCAGGCCTTTGGAGATGCAGGAAGAAAACACCCTGGGGAAAATTGTTGGAACCCAGAGGCCTGGAGAGAAGGCCAGCAGAGATCACCCTGAGCCTTCCCACATAAGAAAGAACCTCAGATGAAAGCTAGCTGCCTTTCCTCTGAAGAACTAATGAAATAAATCCCCTTTGTTAAAAGTCAATCCGTCTCTGGTGTGTTGCATTCCAGCAGCTAGCAAACTAGAACACCCACAACTTCTCTAATAATTTTTTAAACTAAAAAAAGAAGGTTTTTTTTTTAATTAAAAAACTTCACAGTTTACGAAGAGAACATGACAGCTCAGGAAAGAGAACCGGCTTGCTCATAGTGAGGAGTCTAGAACTAGGAAAAGATGGGCCTTAAATCTGCCTCAAATACCACAGTCCTTCCACTATAGCAGGCTGTTTCCATATGCTGTCAAAATACATAAGGATTTCTTAGCAAATTTTAGTAATATCATTGTATAGGGTCTTTAAAGAATATGGAAAAGAAACTCCATCATTAAAACAGCATGCTCCTCAGCCCAGACTGTGGATGGTACCTTCCTGCAGAACCCTTCTCCTCATTTGGGATAGTGGTCACCAAGTGAAGCCAAAGCATTTAAATTATTTGATTTAAGCAACTAGAAGTAATCACTGCTCGCCTCAAAGGGAGCTAGAATAGAGATTTTCATTAGCAGGATCTTTGTTTTTAGAAAAACCTGCTCAAGTTTGAGGCTATTTTGTCTCCACTATTAAAATGCCAAAATCAGAATGAACCATTCATTCTCACACACACAAGCAAACTACATCTTACATGGATCCACAGGTATGATGTGCACACAGCCACATCTGGTGATTGAAGAGTTTCGTTATAAAAGCAGCTGGTAACCAGATATAATTTGCTGTCTGTGGTTGTGACTGGATAATTCCAAACGAAATTTCACTGCATGATTGGCCCATAGTAAAATCGGTCCATAATCTACTGTGACCTTGAAATTCATAGAGAGCTCAAGATTGGAAAAGAGCTTATTAAGCATCTAAACAGAGATGTGAAACCGAGATGTTTTGATGTTGGTATTCTAAATGGAAATGCATAAATAGAACTTAATAAATGCAATAAAATGCATGTCCCTTTTAACTTAAAAGATGGATACCACATATTAGGAGCATAAGTATAAGATCTATATGTCAGAACAGGCATTATGACTATAGAGGATATTTCTTTCATACAAAAATTACATGATCTCAGTTTCAAATGGCCCACATTCTACCTGCTTTGTTGACTGCTGAACTTTTCTTCTCTAAACACATCCATGGTTCATTGTTCTCCTGTTTTATCTTGTTAACTGAGAACTTGACATTTCCCATCTCTTCTAACCTTTCATCAATTTTAGTGACCATTAAATGCTGAAACTTCTTTGCCAGTTGTTGATGACCTGAGATTTTCTTACCTGCTTTTGAATAATATTGGCTTTCATCCAATTCTTGTACCCTGACACCTCTCTGATCACTCACTCACTCACTCTTGAAATTGCCTTCATTCTATCAAAAATGATAGAGTTTTGGTTCTTCAAACCATCCTTTAGTCTCACTTCTTCCTCTGGCTTTCATTGGTTACCAGAATTTTCCTATGTTTATGCATACCTTCTCTGGAAAACATTCCTAATCTCTGACAAATATGCATGTACAGCAATAGATGTTGCTATTCTAGAAACATTCAGACAGGAGAATCCACCTAAGTGATAGACAAAGCTGTACATGCATGGAATGAAGAACAACCTTGGGGAAAGTTAGCACAAGTGAAAAAAATCCACAATTCTGAGCTTGCTAAAGCTCATGGGAATTGTGAGCCTTACAATTGTGCTGAATGTGCTGATGGGAAGCAGTGTGGCTCAGCTGTGAAAAAATGAAACCCAATCTGTGGGTCACATGAATTCCCACTCTTTGGGACTATTGTAAATATTCTTGGTTGCTGTGCACGTTACACACCATGACAACTACTGTGGAAGAGGCAGAGAGGCACGTTCAGTGGGAGCGTGGCTTGCTTCTCTCTCAACTGGCCCTTCTTAGTAGGGCAGCAAAGAAAACAATGGAGGCTGAGTTTTTCACAAAGAGAAGAAAACTAGGGTTCTAATTATTCAATTAACTCTCCATACTTCAGTATTACCTAGATAAGATTAATCTGCTGAATCACCATTAAACTGTTGACTACAACAGCGCAGCTACGATGAATCTGTGTACAGTACACAAAACTAACATTGTCTACATTGTAAAACCCAAGTGGATCTCTTTTTCCTGCAAGGATTTTGTATTTGCTTAAGTGAAAAGCATAAATATTAGCCCAAAACAGAATTTCTCGGAATGTCATCAGAAAAGATAATGGGGAGTATTACAATGAAAAAGTTGCATCAAATTGAAGTATATTTTATTCTGGGATCTTTACAGATTCAAACCACCACAGATACTCAGGTGGAATATCCACCTTATTAATGAAAGGAATGTGTAGAAATCACTTCCTTAATTATCTCCCATCTTATTCTCCAGTCTTCATCTTTCTCTTAACTTTGTCCAGTTTATTGCTGTGGGTACGATTACATTCCTTTCGCATCTCTTACACTGTTATTTCCATGGTAACTAATGTGCTTTAATGAGAGCAAAGCACAGAGGACTAAAGTGAAGTCATAAAAGTAAACGGGATAAAGCATTATTAAGCTAAATAAATACAAAACTAAAAATGTGATTATGTGAAGTGTTATCAATTTTATTAACACATATTTGCAAAGGCAAGCCTAATTCAAGTTTCAACTGCCCATGAATAATACCAATAGCAAATTATTCCCTTATAATAAGATGCTGCACATATTTTTTATACAGGACCCAACTTTCCAAATTAACAACTGATTTTTATTAATTTTTTTGAGTGAAGTAACAACAAATGAGGATCATTTACCCATTCAGTCCCCATTATTTTCCACAGACTTAATATGAAGCCAAACCTGGTGAGGAACAGAATTCTAGCATTGTTATATAATCAGATTGATCTATCTGGAAGTGGTAGGTCTTGGGGGCAATTTTTAAATGAGAGCATGTCTTATTTTCCCAGCTGTTATGACAAATACCACATATTGGGTTTTCTTAACAGCAGGAATTTATTGGCTCATGGTTTCAGAGTGTAGAAGATTTGTTTTCTTCTACACAGGGTAGCATTCTGGCTAGGCAAAAATCCTTGGGTTCCTTAACTTTCTCATAACATGGTGATGTCCTCTCCTCTTTCTTCTGGATTCCTCTGAATTCTACTTTTCTGTTCCTTCCCACGACTTTTTTCTTCCATGTCCAGTTTCCATCGGTTATAAGGACTTCTGCTATAATGAATTAAGGCCCACCCTCATCTAGTTTGGCCACACCTTAACTAATAATAACATTTTCAAAGGTCTTATTTAAAAATAGTTTCACACCCACAGGCCCAGGGATTAGGAACATGTCAATCATGCCTTCGGTGGGGGGCATGATTTGATCCCCAACAGAGCATAAAAGTGGAAGTAAAATTAATTCCAACCATAGTAAATAGCAGTGAGGTATAAAGAAAATAAAACAATAGGTTCCATTAAGAGGAATGAAATAAATAAAAATGAATAGGAAGAGAGGAAGAGTATGAAGTAAAGAGTGACCTAGAGAAAAGTTTTGAGGTGCTTTTCATGTGTTGGCTTTGAATTGCTCAGATGTCAAGCTCACTGAGGACATATGAAATAGCTTACTAGATTCCCCAAGGAAGTAGAAAAAAAGGCAATGACAGCTTTCAGGTGCCAAAGTGTTTCATAGATACATTGTTGTGATATAATGATCAGGCAAATATATACATTTTTCTTAATGTTGACCACTGCATTGAAAGGATTGCTAGTGACAAGACTTACCTGTGTGTTTCTATTTCCACTTCTTAATTCCAGAATTGATGGCAAAAGTCTCAGATTTGGAATGGTGAAAAGGGAACCAAGGAATCTCTTACCTTACTCTCAATCCTCCAGTCATCACCAATAGAGTTTCTAACTAATAGCAATAACTAATAATTAATGTTTATTAACAGCAATAACTAATAATTACTGTGTACTAATCATTTAAAATATGCCAGGCACCATACCAAGGTTTCATAACCATTATTCCATTTGATCTTCACACTGGCCACATGGAAGAGGTATTATACTTACTGTTTTTCAAATGAAGGCACCTAAAGACCCCTGTCTCCCTGGGCTCTAACCTCTGGGCTCAGCTCCTCCCTAGCCCATATCTTAGCTTTTCAGTTTTCAATGACCTCAACTCAGGTATAACAAGGGAAAGTAGAATATGCCACTGAAAAGAAAACCTGACACTTGCTGTGACCCTGAAAATGCTATTTAATGCCTCTGAGCCCAAATATTTTCATCTATAAATGGGAGAAGTTTATAATCTACCGAATTGAATAAATTAATCGTAATAAGTATTAATGAGTTATTTTTGTGAAAGTAAATATTTCTGTCCTTCTGGTGTAGGGTCACAATCTCCACTCCATCTCAGCACTTACCACAAGGTCACTGAACCCTGTCCACATCCAAATAACATACTCTGGGCAGAGGGTCCAAGATGGTGGCTTAGTGAGGTGTGGAATTTAGTTCATCATTCAGAGCAGTTAGTAAATAGCCAGGAACAGAACAGAACAACTGCAGGGGCCACATCAGTAACCGGACACACAGCATACACCAGTCTGGACAAGCTGGACCAGCTGCAATCCCACCCAGAACTGCTTCTCAGGCTCCAACTGCCCTGGTAAGGGTGGAATTAAGCTTGACTGAGAGACAAAGAGGCTGGTCAGGTGAAAGGAATTAATTCCCTGGATGCTGTGCCTTCCCCAGGCATCAGGTGGGCCTAACTCAGGTGGAATACCTCCCTCAAGGAATAGACCCCAGAGTCTGGAAAACTGAAGCAATTAAAGCCAGATTACAGCCTCTCCTCTGTCTCAACCATGCCCCCAGCAGGGAGAGTCTGCTGAAGTTAAAGGTACTGCATCACTTTATGATGGTGGGACCCACAGGCAGACAAGTGCCACATATTGGACAGAATAGGAAAAACACAGAGTCTAGAGGCTTCATGGGAAAGTTTTTCAACCTACTGGGTCTCACCCTCAGGGAAAACTGATGCAGGTGACACTTTATTCTTGAGGGGAGGCCAGTCTGGTCTGGAAAAATCTGACTGGGGTCTATAATGCCTAAGTAGACCCTCCTAAGGAAAAAAAATAAGGCACCCTACAAGCAGGGCAAGAAAGAAGAAAACAAGAATTGAAAAATTTAATCCATTAACATTTAGTGTTATTACTGTAAGAGCAGTATTTTCTTCTACTATTTGCCTTTTGGATTTTATATGGCATATCTAATTTGTGACCAAGAGACTGGCTCTACAAGAAATACTAAAGGGATCACTAGAGACAGATATGAAAAGACAGGAGAGAGAGGTGTGGAGAAGGGTGTAGAAATGAAGACTATCAGTAAAGGTAAAAAGAAGAAAAATTTGATATGGCATATAAAATCCAAAAGACAAAATAGTAGAAAAAAGTACTGCCCTTATAGTAATAACACTAAATGTTAATGGATTAAACTCCTCAATCAAAAGACTGGCAGAATGGTTTGAGCATCTTGTTATTCTTGACAGAATCAATCATTTTGTTTGGGTTTGCAAAACGGTTATTTTCATATTCTAAAAAATTCTTTCAGCTTTATAAAGAAATGCTTTCCTTCATTTTCTCTCTTTTTTGAATATCACTCTAAATTGATGCATTTTTATTCATTTGGTGTGTTTTAGTTACTATGGTTATATAAATAATTATCTCAAAATAAGGTGGCTTACAACAGTCATTTATTGTGCTCATGGATTCTGTGAGTCAGGAATTGCAATAGGTCACAGAAAGATGGATTGTCTCTGCTGTCCTCAGATGGAAGACATGAAGGCTAGGAGTTGCAATGATCCAAAGGCTTCTTCACTCATAGGTTTGATTTGATCCTGGTTGCTGGCTGATTGGGTACCTCAGTTCCTTTCCATGTGATCCTCTCCACTTGATCTTTCAGCATGTGCTAGTTTTCATTTCCTCAAAGGCATTCTGAGAGAAAGAAAAAGAGCCAGGCAGAAACTTTGCATGACCAAGCCATGAATGTCACATAACATCACTTTTGGCATACTCTTTAGGTTGGAGTTGCCACAAGCCCCAAATAGATGAAAGAAAATGAAATATGGATCCTTCAATTAAGTAGGTAAACTTTCATTCATTTTATAAGAACATAGAGCACATGGAAACTCTTTCTCCTACACTCCCACCACCACCTCACACTTGCATACACACACACACACAGCTCTCATGGAAACAATTATCTTCCAGACATAAGATGTTACTATCAGTTACATTTATTATTTTCTTTGATACTCAAATTGCCCCTAATTGGCCAGTGTGAAAACTCACACTGGCTCTAAATACCCTTTTGACATTACCCAATGAGTTTTGAAAGCTTCTTTACTTTCTTGCTCAACATATATCTCAGATTCACTTTGTTCTTTTCTGCCTCAACTGAATTCATCATTTTCCCACTTTTTAAGTGGGAAATCCAGATGTTGGGGGTGCTCACTGCTACTTGGCTGTCATTGTTTCTAAGCCTGCCAGTGGTCAGAGCTAGGAAGTAATTTTCTTCACAGATGTATCAAACCTTAACCATTCCTTAATTTTGGACATTCCATTTTTTTTTTTGCTTTAAATAATATTTCAATGAACATCATTGCGTTTCTGAACGCACTTCTAATTATTTATTCTAAAAATGGGATTATTGTGGTTTATTTATTTTTAATTAATTTATTTTGTATTAGTGCAGTTTTAGGTTTACAGAAAAACAATGCATAACCACAGTTCTCATATATTCCAAGCACACACAGAGTATTTTCTATTATTGAGTTTGCAATAGTGTGATACTTTTGTTACAAGTGATGAGACAAAAAAATTAATTTTACTGTGAACAATAGATCCTATTTACATTAGGGTCCACTGTGTTGTAGAGTACTATTTTTTTATTTCAAGTTATATCTATGTAATGTAAAATTTCTTCTTTTAACCACACTCAGTATATAACTCCATGGTGCTAATTACATTTCCAATATTATGCTATCAACATTTATTACCATTACTTTTCCATCACCTCAAACAGAAACTCTATACCATCTAAGCACTAACTCAGCATCTTCTACCCCTACCCTCACCCTGGTAGCCTGTATTCTAACTCTCAACATTATAAATATGTTTATTCTAATCATTTGTCAGTGAGATCATGTAATATTTGTCCTTTGTGTCTGTTACTGGGATGTCTGTAAAGATAGTCCATGTTGTCTCCTGAATCAGAATTTCATTCCCTTAGGGTTGAATAATATTCTATTGTATGAAAATACCAAAATATGTTTATCTATTCATTGTTGGTAGACTAGAGCTCCTTCTGTCTTTTAACAGTTGTGAATAATGCCACTAAGAACATTGTTGTGAAATATCTATTCAAGTCCCGGCTTTCAATATATTTGTGCACATACCTAGAAATGGGAGATTACTTTCCACAGTGACTATTTTGGCTTATGCTCCCAATAATAAAAGAGTGTTCCTATTTCTCCCAATCCTCTACTAAACATGTTATATTCCATTTTATATATATTCCATGATAGTAGCCATTCTAGTGTGTGTGAAATGGTTTTGATTTGTATTTCTCTGATGGCTAATGATGTTGAGCATCTCTTCATTACTCATTGGCCTTTTGTATACCTTCTTGGGAGAAATGTCTATTCAGGTCTTTGACCCATTTTTTAATTGGGCTATTTGTCTTTTTGCTTTTCAGTTGTAGGATTCTTTATATATTCTGGACATTAAACCTTTATTGGATATGTGGTTTCCAAATATTTTATCCCTTTGAGTAGGTTGTTTTCTTATTTTCATGATGAAGTCCTTTGATGCACAAAAGTTGTTTGTTTTTTATCATGTTCCATTTATCTATTTTTTCTTTTGTTGCTCATGCTTTTGGTGTGAAGCCTAAGAAACCATAGCCAATGCAATTTCCTGAAGCTGCTCCCCTATGTTTTCTTCTAGGAGTTTTCTAGTTGAGTAGAAGTAAAGAGTGCCAATGTACTGCATCCACCCAACTCAGGTTCTTAGGATGCCTCCTGTTTCTGTGACCACCCTCATTCCTACAGGGTTGCTCCCTCACAGGAGGCCTGAGCAGCTCCATCTCAGGATGCACTTATTTGTTGGGTAGCTCCCATCCTCTTTGTTCTTTTCAAGTACTTTTTATTTACTAAATTTTCACAAGCCAGTATTGCAACACTAGATTTCTCTCTTGAATATCACACTGAAATCCCAGGTAGAGTGAATCACAAAGTTTTCAAGTTCCATGTGTTCAGAATGAAACAGATTGCATGTCGTTCAGCTAAATATCCCTCCTCCTTCATTCCCTAAATTGGGCCATGACACCACTATTTTATCCAATGCATAGGCAGAAACATGAATTTAATCTCTGATTCCTTCTTCTCCCTCATCCCATATCCCAGGGATGACCAACTTCTATCAATTCCACCAACCAATGATCTACTGAAGGCATTCTACTCCGCTGCTACATGTCCTACCCCAAATACTGCAAAAGTCTCCAAATTGGACCACCTCAGATATATTCTTGGTGTCATAGGCTGTGTCTGCCCTCAAATGGCATCACCTCCCTGCTTAAAACCAATGTTTCCTAAAATGAAGCATTTTAGGTTTTACTACGGCTTATATTACACTTTAGGCTCTGCCTGTTTCTCATATCTCCAACCTCATTTCCTACTTTTCTCTCATCGTACTATAGCCTGAGCCTTCCATAACTATTTTTAGCTCCCAAATGCACCAAGCTCTATTTCATCAACATGATTTTGCACATGCTGCTCCATCTGCCTTGACCTATTGCCCCACTCTCCTCTTTCCTGGCATCCTCTAGTGTCAACTTAGATGTCCCCTGGGAAGCATTCCCTGAGCTGGACAATCTGAGTAGTTGTACTCCTATGTCCTCCTGGAAATCTGTCGCTGAGTTTCTATTTGAGGACTTGGAACCTCAGAGAGAACAGGGCTAGTGCCATATTTTCCAAAAGTTCTGATCTGCAGGAAACATTTCTTCTAGGGAAGAACAGTTCTCAGAAATCACTGAATGCCTAGCATTTCTTACAAGTTAAATATTAATTCCTCTCTCCCATACTAATGATCCATCACAGTCTGACAATGACATAGTATGCAATCCTACTCTCCACTATGCAGCTTCCCTCTGTTGGGAAGAACTTTCCTCTTCTGAATATTCCAGAGTTTTCCATGCCTGTGTCTTTGCTAATATGGACTGGGCGCTTGGGACTTCCACCCTTCTCTTTTTATCCTTCTTGACCTTTACAACTTATTTCAAATGTGCTTCCTCCACTATGTTTTCCCTCATTCTCTCTGTACGATTTTGACTGAATACCCTCAGTGCATGTTGCTCACCTCCTCTGGGATGCCCACTGTCCTCTGCCTCTGCTGATTCCTGCCTCAAAGTATCAAAGACAACAGTGGGCAGGAGCATTGTCTGACAAGTTCCTGTGTTTCACAAGGAGATGGTCAAATGTTCCAGTAGTGAAGCCTAAGGATTATCCTCTTGAAATACCCAGAAAAGCCATTTTCTGAGTATCAAAGCAGAAAGGTATATGGATAAAAACAAAGAATTTCTCACAGCCTCCTTAAAACTAGTCTAATTTCTGTGGTGCTGTGGGGAGGATATGTTCTTCTGTACCTACCCATGTGGAAAGAACCCTCTATTCTCACTTCTGAAAGCAATTCTACCATTATGCAATTAAGCTAACTTCAATAAAATGCCAAGAAAATCACTGTACAACTTGAGGTTTCTCCACCGAAAGAAACCTGTCCTAATAGTCAAATAAATAAGAAAAGAAAACTCCTGTGATATTTGTGTTTAATTGGAAGGAGATCAGTTGGGATTAGCAAAAAGTAAAAATCCAGATCAATTAAATGCCATAATAGTGACCACCAGTTCAAACTACAAGGTCACCCAGTCTCTGTCAGAAGGCATGAATGCTATTTCATCTTCCCTGGTCTGCTAACCAAGGAAAGAAACAATTACCTCCATTTTACAGGTAAAGAAACTGAGGATCAAAGAGGCCAAGAAACTTTTACAAAATTACAAACCTCCTAAGTAGAAGAGCCTGGATTCCAACCCAGAGCTGTTTCATTCTTTACCATTCTGCTGCACTTTAAGCCTAGACCTGTAATTAGAACAGAGTTAAAAGGAAGGGGGATCTCCTTGGGGGAGTTACTCTAATGAGTAGGTGAGAATGATTTGTAATTAGCATATCAACAATCTCTAAGTAAATTAGTGCTTCCCTATACAAAGGGGGCTTAAATGCCGCATTCTTTAGGTAGGCTGTGTGCTTCCTCTAAAGAGATGAACTTCTGTACCTCAACATCTGAGTCATCACAGAAGCACTACTGTGGAAGTGAAAATTAATTATATTGGACTACATATATTTCATGAAACCAGAAGAATAAAAAAAGTTAATCACCACTTTTTTTCCTATACTATTAATTTAATTGATGTGGGGCTGGTTTCTCAATGCATGGTAGAGTTTCATTTAAGCCAGACTTCCTGGATCCCTTGAGCTCCATGGAGGTGGGAATCCCTGTTTTGCATCTCTCTACATAGGAAGCCATTATTGTATCTAGGGCATGAGAGGTGGTTATTGGGTAAGCTGTGGTACTGCCTGCATCAGAATCCAGAAAGGTCACTTGACCTGTCTAGGTAAGTTTTCCTATCTGAAAAGCCAGGATAGTAAGAGTCCCTACACAAAATTGATATGAAGATGGGATAAGACTTGCATGTAGTATAGTTTCAATAAACACTACCTATCATTATTATTGATAGTCATCTTATACGTGTTGTTCAATAAATGCTTTGAATTCGAGGATTAAGAGTAAGAAGGGAAGAATGGCAGGAAGGGAGAGAAGAGAAGGAGAGAGAAAGATGGAAGAACAAGGCTTATAGAAATCAGTTCTTTCTGGGAAGATTTTAATTTCATTCTGAAAACTCTTTTCTTTAGAACCCAAATAACTTCCACTGCTGGATTTCCTTAAAGAATCCTTCCTTTTCCAGCTTTTATCAAAGCAGATCAAGTTGCCTAGGGCAGTCCCAAGGGTAGCTCTCTGCAATGACGTCTGCCCAGCGGCCCAGCAGCCACTTGAGAAATCTTGAAAGCAACTCCTACTGACCCGTAATATGTCCATAGGTCCATAGCACCGCCAGCACCATCAGCCGGATAATTATCAGGCCTCATGCTGGCATAAAAGATGTGTAATCTGAGTAACAATAACATTAGGAAAAAAATCAACATCCTGGGGATGATGCCAGTGATCAGGCCACTGTAATTGCTATAATTAAAAGCAAATCAAGCACTGCAGCAAAAAAATAGGTCAGTCATTTGCTTGGTGCAATCTTGATGAGAGTGGAAAACAAAAAAATAAATAAAATAATTGATGGTTAAGAAGTTTCTATAACACTTGAGCAAGAAATTTGTTGGGATTCTGCATGGTTGTATCTCCATACAACGCTCTTTGTGGATAAATTCATCAGGGCAGTGGTAATATTCCTGAAGAGTGGATTCAATCCAGTCTTAAGTAACAGCATATTAAGCCAAAGACAAGCTCAACATTTTCCTTGTATGCTGACAACTTCCATAAAATCCAGAGTAGGGAGAATGGGTTGTCTTTTTTCCATAGTTGTTTCATCTTTAGCCCAAGTGAAATAATGTTTGTTTTTTTTTATTAGAGAAGTCATAGGTTTACAGAACAATCACACATAAAATACAAGATTCCCGTATGTTATCCCATAATCAACACAATGAACTGGTGTGGTACATGTGTTACAATGGATGAAAGTGCATATTTATAATCGCACTATTAAGTAGAGGCCACAGTTAACATAGAGTCTAGTGTTCATGTTGCACAATTCCATGGACTTCTAATTTTTTATCTTTATTCTAATAACATATATACAATAATGGTGAAAATATCACCATTATTATTCAACTATGTAATTTAGTGTTAATTATGCTCAGAATGTTGTGCTACCATCACCACATTATCAAAACTTTTCCATCATCCCAAATAGAAATTTTATGCATTTTAAGCCATAATTCCCTATTCCCTAGGCTCACTCTGTCCCCTTGTAACTTATTTTCTACATTCTGACTCTATGATTTTGCTTATGCTATTTATTTCTTATCAGTGAGATCATATCATATTTATCCTTTTGTGTCTGGCTTATTTCACTCAACATGATATCTTTAAGATTCATCCACATTGTCACATGTGTCAAAACTTCATTCCTTTTTATAGCTCAGTAATATTCCATTGTATGAATATACCATGTTTTGTTTGTCCATTCATCAATATTGGATACTTAGGTTGCTTTCATCTTTTGGCAATTTTGAAAATGCTGCTATGAACATCAGTGTGATACTATCAGAGTCACTGTTTTTATTCATTTAGGTTTATACCTAGAAGTAGGATTTCCAAGTCATATGATAATTCTGTGCTTTATTTTCTGAGGAACCACCAAACTGTCTTCTGCAGTGACTGTACCATGTTACATTCCCACCATCAATGAATGAGCATTGCTATTTCTCCACATCTTCTCCTACACTTGTGATATTCTTTTTTAATAGCAGCCACTCAATTAGGTGTGTGGTATCACATTGTAGTTTTAACTTGCTTTTCCTTAATGGCTAATGATAAAGAGCATATTTTCCTGTACTTGATAGATATTTGTACATCTTCTTTGGAGAAATGTCTTTTCAAGTCTTTTGCCCATTTGTAAATTGGGTTGTTTGTCTTCTTATCGTTGAGTTAAAGGAATTATTTTGATGTGATCCCATTAGCCTATTTTTTTTTTATGTTTGTGCTTTGAGTTTAAAGTCTAAAAAAACTGTTGCCTAAACAAGTTCCTAAAGTTATTTCCCTACATAAACTTTTAAGAATTTTAAAGTTCTGACCCTTTTTTTTTAGATCTTTTTTCTTTTTCAGTTGATTTTTGTATATGGTGTTAGGTATGGGTCCCCCTTCCTTCTTTTGCACATGGAAATCCAATTAATTCTCCAGCACCATTTATTGAATAAATTATTCTTTTCCAATTAAGTGGTCTTTGCATCTTGTCAAAAATCAGTTGGCCATACCAAGCCTTTGATCTTGAGGCTTACTCTTGTGAAGCTTATGTAGGTAGCAGAGAAGCTTAGCCAACCTATAGGTATGCCTGAGAGTTACTTCTGGAGGACCTCTTTTGTTACTCAGATGTGGCCTCACCCTCTCTAAGCCCAACTCTGCAAGTGAAATCATTGCCCTCCCTGCTATGTGGGACATGACATCCAGGGGTGAGTCCAGCCCTGGAACCATGAGATCAACAATTCCATCCTGACCAAAAGGTGAGAAAGAAGTGTCACGAAGTATCAGTGGCAGAGATAGGACAAACAGAGTTGAAGGGCTACTCTGGAGGTTGCTTTTATGCAAGCTTCAGTTAGACATTGCTATCGATCATAACTTGCCAACCCCCAACCAGGACCATTCCAGCCAATCCTAAAGAATATCTAGGGCAATATATAAGATTCTACAAGGGTTCCATGCACTAGGGTAACTTCTTAGAAACCTACAACCTCCACATGGGTCCCTGGACCAGCCTCTCCAGAACATATATCTCCCTCACCCATATTATTGACAAACCCTTTCAACATGAAAACTTATAATGGCCATAGCCCAAATACCCCTAATGAGAGGGATAGAAAGATCAGAGGTGATGGTGGAGTTATACAGAGAAGATAGGATTCAACAAAAGAATATGATTGCTGAATCATTAAGTTGATATTTCTTTTAGTCTCCAGTATCTTAGAGCAGCTGGAAGTAAAAACCTAAAATTGTGGAATTGCACCCCATGTCAATCTCTGAAATATGTTCTATGACTAATTGCGATGCTGTACCTTGAAATGTATTGCTTTTTTGTATATATGCTATTTTTCACAAAAAAAGGTAGTGATTATAAAAAAATAGTGATATAAGAATATTACTTAAAAAATCCTTCTACCCTCTTATATTCTGGAGCAGCTAGAGGGAAAAAATCTGAGAGGATGGCATGGTAGTCCATGACAAACTCTGGGATCTGTCCTGTAACTACTTGCTGAAGAGTGTTTTGAAAACTATTGCTTTTTTCGTTCTTTGCTTTGCATGTATGCTATACTATACAATAAAAAAGTTTTTAAAAAATCAGTTGCCATACATATTATTTTCCATCTTTTAACTTTCTTTTAGCAATGCTTTTTGGTTTTCTGTGTTATTGTGTTTATAGCCTTGGTTAGATTTATTTCTAGATATTTGATTATTTTAGTTGCTTTTGTAAATGGAATTTATTTTCTCGATTTCTTCTTCCAATTGTTCATTACTAGTGTATAGCAACATTACTGATTAGGGGCCATTGATCTTTTACCCTGTCACTTTTCAAAATTCATTTATTATCTCTTGGAGCTGTATAGTGGATTTTTCAGGGTTTTCTATATATAAGATCAGGTCATCTGCATATAAGGAAATTTTCATTTCTTCTTTCCCACTGTGGTTGAATTTTATCTCTTTATCTTGTCTAATTGCTCTGGATAGAATCATCAGGTCAGTATAGTATTGAGGAAGAGTGGTGATAGTGGATATCCTTGTCTTTATCCTGATTTCAAACGGAAAATAGATAAATTGAGTATGATGGTAGTGATGGGTTTTCATATGTACTCTTTATCATGTTGAGAAAGTTTCCTACTATACTTAGTTTTCTTAGGAAGCCTTTTTTTTATCAAGATGAGAGCTGGATTTTGTCACATGCCTTTTCTTCATCAATGGAGATGATCATGAGTGATTTTTTCAGTCATTCTTTTTGTGTGGTCAGAGAAAATATATTGTACAATTTCAGTATTTTTGAAATTATTAAGAACTGTCTTGTGACCTAAGATATGTTCTATCTCATGTGCACTTGAAAAGAGTGTCTAGTATATTGCCGTAGGATTAAATGTTCTATGTATGTCTGTTTGGTCTAGTTGAGTCACAGTGTAATTCAAGTCTTGTATTTCCTTATTGATCTTCTGTTTAGGTGGTCTATCCATCAGTGAAAGTGGTGCATTATATTCTCCTACTATTAATATAAAACCATTAATTTCTCCCCTCAAATCTATCAGTATTTGCTTCACATATTTTGGAGGTCTGTTACTATGTGTGTATATACATTTATATCTATTATGTCTTCTTGTTTGATTGACCACTTCATCAAATATAACGATCATTGTTGTCATTCATAACTGTTTTTGACTGTATGTGTATTTTACCTGATATTACTCTAGCCAGCCCAGATCTCTATAGTTTACTACTTGCATCATATCTGTTCCCATTCTTTCACTTTCAACTTACTTATATCTTCAAATTTAAGGTGATTCTCTTATTGACAGCATATAATTGGGTCATGGTATTTTATTCATCCTGCTGTCTGACTGGATAATTTATTTCATTTACATTTAACATCACTAGATAGTACAAAATTTTATTCTGCCAATATTTATTTAGTACTTGTAAATCTTACACTGGCTTTGTCCCTTAAATCTTCTTTAATACCTCTTTCATAAATATTTGACTTTTTCTATTATACCATATTGAGTCCCTTCTCATTTCTGTCTGGATATATTTCTCATATATCCCTTGTTGTTGGCATGGGATTTAAATTTAAGATCCTAAATATATAATAATTCTTGATTTCATACATACTTGATATTAATAGCATGTAGATACACTGTCCCTCTACTCATCTGTCCTTTCACTATTTTTTTGTATTTGTTAAAAATTGTATCTTGTTCATTTTATTTCCAAAACCATAGATTTATCATATTTCTCATCCATTTGCATTTTTGCACCTGGAAGAAGTGATAAGTGGAGTTATATACCAAAAAATGCAACATAAAAGTAATGACATTTATAATTACAGTTGCCTTTACTGGAATTCTTTATTTCTTTATGCTTCTTTGAGCCACTGTGTATTTTCCTTTTCTTTCATTCTAAAGAAATCTCTTTTGCATTGCTTGTAAAACAAGTCTAGTGGTAATGAACTCCCTGAGCTTTTGTTTATCTGGCAATATCTGAACTTCTCTTCTCATTTTTGAAAAGAAAGTCTTATCAGATATAAAATTCTTGGTTGGCAATTGTTTTCTTTCAGCACTTTAATTATTTCAACCCACTACCTTCTTGCTTCCATGGTTTCTAATGAGGAATAAGATCTTAATCTGATTGGAACTTATTTTACATAAAATGATGCTTTTCTCTTGCAACTTTCAGAACTCTCTTATTGTCCTTTGCATTTGAGAGTTTGGTTAGTATGTGACAGTACATATTTTTCTTCAGATTTATACTGTTTGGTGTTCTCTGGGCTTCCTGAGTATTTATATTCAGTTCTTTTGCTAAGTTTGGGACATTTTCTAGCATTATTTCTTTGGATATTCCTTCAGCCTCTTTGTTTCATCTCCTTTTGGGATGCTCATAATATGTATGTTGGTATATTTAATAGTGCCTTAGAGGTTTCTTAAGTTATTTAAATCTTTATTTTTTTATTCTCTTTTTATTTCTCCTCCTCAGCCTAATTAATTTCAACTTTCTTGTCATCAAGTTCACTGATTCTTTCTTCTGCTAGTTCCAAACTGCTGTTAAAATCCTCCTGAGAATTTTCATTTCAGTTATTTTGGTCTTCAGTCATCCTGTTTTGTTCTTCTTTAAAATTTCTACCTCTTTACTGAGATACTTACATTGTCCACTCATTGTTTTCCTGATATCCTATAGTTCTTTCTCATTATTCCCCTTCAATTCCTTGAGCACACCGAACATCATTTTTTAAAGCGATGTCTGCTATGTCCATATCTGGTCTTCATCACTGTTATTTCTGGATTTTTATCCTCTTCCTTTGATTAGACCCTTGTTTCTAGTTTCTTCTTCTTCTTCTTCTTTTTTTTTTTTTGTCTTGCAATCTTTTGTTGCACAATATACATTTTAATATTTTAACATGTGAACTCTTGGATTTTTTCACCCAGAAATGTCTGTTTCTTGAGTTTGTAACAAGCTGCTGATAGAGATTTTCTTGAGTATCAGCTTTCCTAAAAGGAAGATCCACCCGAGTGAAATGCAAAACACAGGGTTCTCCCTGTCTTTTCTAGGCCTGTTTCTTGTCCTGGGCTTGTGCTTGCTTGTGACCTTAGAAGATCCCTCTTTATAGGAATTTTAATGTCCCCTCTTCTTCCAAGGAGACAAAACTTCTCCCTCTCCTCAGTGTTCCACTGCTGGACTTAAAGCACATAAGCCTTTGACTCAGGACATAAGCCTCAATTATTATAATGTTTTCCTTGCCTCAAGTTGCTTTTACCTGTAGGGAAAATTCCATGAGGGGAGGGCATACCAGAGAGGAATCTCCTAAGTCAGTCTTTTCCAGTTAGAACAAGGCCATGGACGCACAGAGGAAGTATCAGCCAGCTACCATGTGCCCTGGACAGACAATGAAGGAGGGGCCAATAAAGTCACCAGGAGCTTCCTCCCTCACTGACCAAAGTTATGCTTCTTTGACCTGCCCAGCAAATGCTGCTCTTCAACTGTCCTCCACAGCTCTGAGGAAGCATTGGGTAAGTTGGAACAATGACCACCCTTACAGCCAGGTTCCTAGTGATCAAAAGTAGCTAATCAAATCTATGATCAGCAGTCTATTGCCATAGACCATTCCCACCCCAGATCTTGGAGAAGTGGATTTTTAATGTCCCTTTTTGACACCAGGAAAATATGCCACATTACTATGAGAGTGGGAGATGAGTGTCAGTTTCAGTCATGGGAAGAAAGCAATTTACTGGCAGTTGCCATAATTTACTAGCCTCTTCCTTCCCCTCTGCTCTTCCCTGGATGCTATTCAGTGTACTACTGGGCTCTGGAGTTTCAAAACGTTGATTCAAAGAATTCCTGACTTTCAATAGTTGTTCTGGTAAGGTACCGATTTTTGGAGATTTCTACTCTGCCATCTTCCTATACTCCTTTTTGAAATAATGTTTCTCAGCGTCATAGACATTGCCTTTTATTTGTTCTTTCTTCTGCAGAAGTTGGTAGCTGCCCAATAAAATCTTCAATTTGCACATACATGGTTTATTTTATAACAAATGTCTTATGGAGGCTGTTGATGATGCTGCCAGTGGGGCCCGGAGAAATGTGTTCATACTCCAGAGCCCTGTGGGTCACTTCTTTCATCTGGGTACCTTTGTGAAAGGGTCAGATGCAGGCTTTGTGAATAGAGAGATGGGATTTGAACCCAGTTTCACCTCTCATTACCCAGTTCAACCTGGGCAAATTCTTTATTTACTGAATCCTTGATTTCCTTTTCATAACATTTATAATAATAGACTAGATGAGCTAAGATGTATAAAGAAACTTGGTGAGTTGTTGGCATCCAATAAATGGAAGCTATTGCTCATGTTTCTAGGAATCTGCCTTGTAATCTAGTTCTAATATTTTTTCCCTATCTGTACATGTCCAGCTGAGCGTAGATTTCTGACTCAGGAAAGACCACTGTGCTTGTGACAAAAAAAAAATAGCTTCTTCCCTTCCATTCATCTGTGCTATTGCCACAGGTTACCCAGAAATAGAAAATTATACCAAACCTGTTGCCATGTGAGCTAATAAGGCACATGCCACTTAAATATACCCACACACCTTTCAGACACAACCACCACACTCCAACATTCTATGCTTTTGGTTCCTTCAGCCTGCCTGTTTTGTGAAAATGTTTTTGTTTCACAGTTAGTCCCTCCTAGAGGGAGGAGAGGTTATTTTTGTAACGAGTGCCTAGTTCAGCTTTGTTTGCTTTGATTTTCTGCCTCATCCCAGTAATTTATGATTAAAGGAAACTCTTTTCCCTTGGTAACTGCCTGAGAGTGGGGAGGGGGTGGGGGAAGACATGAGGGACAGAGATTCTCAAAAGTTTCCTGGAACTCATTTGATGAGGAGAGAGAAGAAAGCAAACAACCAAAAGCATTTAAAAATATCCCACAAGGAGATAATTTTACAAAGATAATTACTAGATGGAAATGTTTAGTACTTCACTGAGCCCTTGTCTGTGAAGTTCTGATTGTATACTTCATGCTTTCAAATGTGCTAAATTTAGAGACCCCTTAGAGAAGGGACTAGATTTTCACAGGCACACTCTCCAATGACATCTGTGGGCAAGACTGTGGCTGGAATGAAGGACCAAGCTCAAACCCTCAACAAGCACCATGTTTGGGACATATTCTTGACTTTTCTCCTTAATATACTAATGACTTTGACTATCAGAAACACTTTTCTTCAATAAGCAATACTGTAGTGTTTTCAGGTTTAACTCTAAGCCTTACCCAATAACCTTGAACGAAAGTTTGAGGAAAGACTTTTCAGACGCTATGTACCTTAAGGCAAATTCTCTCCTCTTCTTTCTCCTCCTTCTCCTTCTTCTTCGTTTACTATGGGGCCAATTCCTCAAATGTGCTTTCTCACCTTTTATTTGAGGATTTTCTTAGCCTTCATCACCCAGAAGACCCTAATAAGTTGATTTATGTACAGATGGTACTAAAGAAGTGCTCTCAGAAGGGACTTGTTAGGAAGTGGGGGAATCGGAATGGGAAAGAGGACAAAACTTAGCAAGTTTACAACTTCAGATAGTCTTAGCCCCAGTCTTATCCCACTGGGAGCTCTGGAGTGTGAGTTATACTCAGACTCTGTCTCCAAATGAAGCAAGGAAGCTGGGCTGTCAAATTCCCTACAGTGAGGCTAAGGCTGTTTCTGGAAGGAAGTAAATTCCCAACACCCTCAGCTCTCTGAACCTGAGAGTAAAGGGGACATAATAGCTCTCTGGTCTTTCTTTGAGGAGTTTCAGAAGCTAATTCCAGAAGCAAAAGAATAAAGAGGTCAAGAGAAGAGTGCACTGAAACTAAGGCTGGTAGAATTAGTAAACACAGGAAAAACATTGCATGGGACATACTTAAAATGAAATATTACTTGCTGTTGATCTGAGATTCAAATTTAGCTATGTCCCATGTTTTATCTGGCAACCCTAACAGAAATAGAAGAGATCCTAGACCCCTGGGCCGTGTGTTGACAGCATGCTCAGATCAGAAAGGATCTCGTCAGGTCTTCAGGCCATGCTTTCAATGAATATGGAACCTCCTGTACCAGTCTTGACAAAATGTGATCTTTATTTGGCTCCAAAATTTGTAGTAAAAAGGAGTTGACCACTTCTTAAGATGTCCTCTTCCTTTATGAACAATTTATGGTTAGAAAATGTCCTTGCTACTCTCTTCTTATTTTCTATATTTCTGTCTTCTATATTCAATTAGAAAGGCAAATCAAATTCATTCCCTATTATATAGCTTTTTTGGGTATTTAAGGTTGCTATGTTTGGTTCTTCTTCAATCTAGAAACCCTGAACTCCTCCCAACATATTTATATTACTTTGCTTCTAGAAGGTTCCAGACAGTGTCCTACATGCAAGCATTTCAAAGACGATCCATGAGAATGCACATCTTTTTTATCGAGGTCAGTGATGTATTGTATTCCTGTCCTGAAGTACTAAGTAGATGCTAAATATTTTCTGTAGGTCAGAAGTGGAACTCCTCTTCTCTAATGTTCCTTTCAGTAGTCATTGTTCTTCCATAATAGAATTTTTACTTAATTACATGGGAATGAATAAATAAAAATAAATAAATCATTATACTTTTTATTGAGTTAAGTGGACATTTTTTATAAAAGTATCACCGCAGCTCCCTTCCTATCTCTGCCCCAGATACCTTTCTCAGTTGGAGGCCTTTGCTCCCAGATATGACCTACTTCTCCACAGATCTTCCAAAGTTACACCTGGATATTCCATTTTTAAATGAACTTGCCCGGGTCCAAATGTCATGCCTTCCAAACCTACAATGCGGGGACATTGTATCAGAATTAAATAGACAAGATGTTGTTATCCCAATTGGGGTTGAATAATTTCGCCCACAAAAGACATCCCAATAGTTTTGCCACAAGTTACTGGACATAGTTAGTGTGCACCGAAGTGACTACAGAGCACCCAGTTTGAAAAAGGGAAAATATCATTAACCAGACAACTTTCTTCTTAAACATTTTTATTTTAAAATAGTTATAGATTCATAGTAAGTGGCAAAATAGTGCAGACAGGGTCTGTGCAGGCTTTCTGCAGTTATGCCCATTTATGTCTATTTTACTAACCATAATAAAATATCAAAAAGGGGGGCAAAAACACCTCCTTATGTTGAGTGGGGGAGGGTGCCTCATTACTGCTCCCCATGTAGCCTGCATTGTCAGCTGGGTGGTGGTGGGGAGTGGGTCTCCCAGTCAGCACCTGGGAGTCTGCAAGTTCTTACTAAATATTTGGTGTCAGGGTTGGGAAGGTGCTGCAGTTTTTTCCGTGGTATTTGACTGGAGTTGTTGTCTAAAAGTTACCATCTACAAATGCTATGTCTTGCTAAGCTGTCCCTTTCCTGGCCCTTTGACTAGAAAAGGCAGGCTTCCTTGGAGGCTTTTCTTTTCTTTCTTTTTTTTTTTTTTTTGACTACGTCCTTTGTCATTTCAGGATTACCAGCTTTCCAGCACTGGCACACAATTGGGAATAGATGAGGCAAAAAGAAAACCCAGGGAAACTATCACTGAACCTACCATTCCTTCTTTCTGAGGTCCCTAACAGGACCTCTCGTAATCTTTCAGAGTTTTCTTATGTTTGTTGTATATATAATGTCCAGGGATGGGATTTTTAGCTGTAGTTCATGGGATGCATGGGGGGGAAGTGGGTCTACTCTATCCTGTCCCAGAAACAGAACTTCCAAGACTATTTATTTCTGTGTTTAAATGTTTAATTTCTCTAAGAAGATAAATCTTTTCTTTTCTTTCTTTTTTTTTTTTACATGCACTACATCAAATTGAGTATACTGTCAAATAAAGCTGTAAAAACCAAACACTTCAGAATTAATAAGATATTAGCTATTATAGCAAATAATAACCATACCTTTTTTAAGCAAAACAACTAGGCCATCCCTGGTGAAACAGAGTCCACAGCATACATCTTGAAGTGCCACTCCCTGCTCCAGCTCCGGTGACATTTATATTTAATCTGGTTATATTTGGTATCAAGGATATTCTTCACAATGGAACCTGGAACATAAGCATAGAGAGACCTAATGGAATAGGAAGGTTCTACCAGGTTCATTTATGTTGTCATGGTGACGGCAAAGGAAGGTTGAAAGTATTGATGGATGCCTTAGATCTTTTATAAAATCTGTCCATGGAGCCAGCATCTCATTTCCTTCCTTCCTTTCACTACCCTGAGTCATTGCACAGATTCCCCCCAATAGCTAAATCCAGGACAACTGTCCCAAATAAACTTCTTTTAGAAATGGTTTCTACCAAGTAGTAGGCAAGGCAATTCATATAATTGAAATAAATAAATCTCTCTTATCTATAGAACAATTGAAAAAGGAAACTATTCTTCAATGTAATGACTGATTCAAATGAGGATCAATGAATGCAAAGAACATCAGAGGAATGTTGTTGGGAAATATGGTGCCAAAGAATCCCTGCAGAGATGACTTGCTGATTGAAAAAAAGACAGCATATCTTTGTGATGGAGAACCTGCCAGTCCCCATCTGGGACAACCGAATGTGATGTGCCTGAAATAAGTGTGAAGTTTCACAGCATTACTTTTTTTTTTTTTTTAATTTGTCTTCATTGTATAGTGTAATATACAAAGCAAAGAAATAAAAAAGCAACAGTTTTCAAAGCACTCTTCAGCGAGTAGTTACAGGACAGATCTCAGAGTCTATCATGGGCTACCCTACGATCCTCTCAGATTTTTCCTTCTAGCTGCTCCAGAAAATAGAAGGCTAGAAGGGCTTAAATGTTTTTTATCATCACAGTCAACTTTTTTTCCTTCTTTTTTTTGTTAAAAATAACATATATACAAAAAAGCTATAAGTACCAAAGCACAGCACAATTAGTTGTAGAACATATTTGAGAGTTTGACATGGGTTACAATTTCACAATTTTAGGGTTTTACTTCTAGCTGCTCTAAAATACTGGAGACTAAAAGATATATCAATTTAATGATTCAGCATTCATATTCATTTGTTAAATCCTATCTTTTCTGTATAACTCCACCATCACCTTTGATCTTTACATCACTCTCTTTAGGGGTGTTTGGGCTATGACAATTCTAAATCTCTCATATTGAAAGGTCTGTCATATTCTGGAGAGGCTGGGCTAGCTTTCAGGACTTATCTGGACCAGGGACCCATCTAGAGGTTGTAAATTTCTGGAAAGTTACTCTAGTGCATGGAACCCTTGTGGAATCTTATATATTGCTCTAGGTGATCTTTAGAATTGGCTGGAATGGTTCTGGTTGGGGTTTGACAAGTTATGATAGATAGCAAGGTCTAACTGAAGCTTGCATAAGAGCAACCCTCAGAGTAGCCTCTCAGTTCTATTTGAACTTTCTCTGTCACTAATGCTTTATTAATTACACTTCTTTTCCCCCTTTTGGTCAGTACGGAATTGTTGATCTCACAGTGCCAGGTCTGGATTCATCCCTGGTAGTCATCTCCCATGTCACCAGGGAGACTTTCACCCCTGGCTCTCATTTCCCATGTAGTGGGGAGGGCAATGATTTCACTTGCACAGTTGGGCTTAGAGAGACTGGGGCCACATCTGAGCAACAACAGAGGTCCTCCAGAAGTAACTCTTAGGCATGCCTATGGGTAGTCTAAGCTTTTCCACTACCTACATAAGCTTCACAAGAGTAAACCTCCAGATCAAGGGCATGGCCTATTGATTTGGGTGTCCTTAAAGTTTGACACAGTTATCAGGGTAAGGTAACTTGATGGTAAAGTTTAATAATTTAATAGTTCCATATTCTTCCTTCCCTCCCTCAGGGGACTTTGCCAATACTTTTTGATTATCTGCTTAATGTACTCTAGGATGCATCCAGGCATTACAATAATCTATACAGGATTAAAGGACCTTTTTCTTATTCTGTGCTCCCTGTGTTTCAGTTGTTCAAATGAGCTATACAGATAGGTTGAATTAGATTATGCAGTACAGAAAATTTCCATTCCAGACCAAATAAACCTTTCTTCCATTGGTCTAAAAGAGTATGTGTGGTTCTAAAGTATAGGCACTATCTTCCTTACCTCTATTGTCTGAATTGCTTTAAGCCCAACCTATTTGGCTTCGTGCTGATCTCTAAATATCAGGTTATATATATAAAACAGCTTCTCAAAATCCAGAAATAATAATCGCCACACCAGACTTAATGTGTCTGCTCTAAAAGCTTACAATCTAGGCCCCTGTTTTTTTATAAGCATTTTCTAAAGGTGGCCATACCATCATTGTTCTTTTGTTTCTGGCTTATTTTGTCTCACCAAATGTCCCACATGTTCATTCACATTGTTGCATGCCTCACAATTTTGTTTCTTTTTGTAGCAGTACAACCTTCCTTCATAAGTATACACCATCGTTTGCCAATGTATTTCTCTGTCAGTGCATCCTTCAGCCACCTGCATTCATCAGGCATCATGGAGATGGTCTAAAGTTCACAGTCCATCAACAGTCTCAATTTTAGATAATTTGATTTTTCCCGAGAGAAACAAAACCAATAAACACACCCTCACCAAATAGAAAATCTAAACCTCTTCTTAACTCTTGTCCCTCCCCCCATTATTTACCTCCGCTGTTGCTGTGATAACTGCTGATGGTTTCCTTTTGAACATAGCTCATAGCATGCAATAGCAGTTTTTCCCCTGTACCCTGGACTTAAACAGTCTTTATTCAAGAATAATATCTTTGAAGTAATTCGTCACAGCATTACTTTTGAAATGTTCTAGTTGAAAATGTCTAATCTGAATCTAAAAAATACTCTAGACTGAACTTTCAGTTCTCAGAAAATAATAGGAACAGAGGTGCATTAAATACTTAATAAGGAAAAAGCTTAGAAATCCAGAATATTGGACACTGTACAAGACAACTAGCTCAGACTTTTCAAAAACAGTAAAGGACTTGAAAAAAAATACAGATTATTATAGATTAAAAGCAGTTAGAGCCTCATAAAAATCAGAGATAATGAGTAAACTTTGAATGGATTATTTTTTGTGGGAAAGTAAATGACATTTTGGGGACATTGGGTAAAATTCAATATGGTCTAGATAATAAATGTAATTAGAGAATCATGATTAATTTTCTTAGGTAATGTAGTTAGGTAGGAGGATGGCCTTGTTCTTAGGAGATGGATACTGAAAAATGTAGGGTTGAAAAGCCATCATGTATTATATTTAAATGGCCTAAATATAAAATATGACAAAAATATTAAACATTGTTGTCAAACTGTTCTACTTGGAACAGCGTTACAACAAACTATGGCCCATGGACCAGTTCTGGCTCTCTGTCTATTTTTATTTGAGAGCCAAAAATAGCACTTATATTTTTCACTGGGTTGAAAAAATTAAGGGCATAATAATATTTTGACATGTTAAAATTATATGAAATTCAAATTTCAATGTTCCTAAATAAATTTGTATTGGGACAAAGCCATACTAATTAGTTGTATATTGTCTATAGCTATTTTCAAAAATATTTTTACTGAGAAATCTCCACACACATACAGTCCATACATGGTGTACAATCAGTGGCTCACAATGTCATCACATAGTTGGATATTCCTCACCACGATCATTTTTAGAACATTTGCATCACTCCAGAAAAAGAAATAAAAAAAAAAAGAAAATACATCCCTCTATACCCCTTTAGCCCTCCCTCTCATTGACCACTAGTATTTCAATCTACCCATTTTTTTTACCCTTTATCTGCCTCCCATAATTTATCTTTTTATTTTTTCCTTATTTTTTTACTCATCTGTCCATACCCTGGATAAAGGAGCATCAGATACAAGGTTTTCACAATCACACAATCATTGTAAAAACTATATAGTTATGCAATCTTTTTCAAGCATCAAGGCTACTGGAATACAGTTCAACTATTTCAGGTACTTCCCTCCAGCCACTCCAATACTAAAAAGAGATATCTATATATTGTATAAAAATAACATCCAGGACAACCTCTTGACTCTGTTTGAATTCTCTCAGCCACTAAAATTTTATTTTGTCTCATTTCTCTCTTCCTCCTTTTGGTCAAGAAGTCTCTCTCAATCCCGTGATGCCAGGTCCTGGCTCATCCCAGGAGTCCCATTTCATATGCCAGGGAGATTTACACCCCTAGGAATCATATTCCACATGGGGGGTGGGCAGCGAGTTCACTTGCCAAGTTGGTTTAGAGAGAGAGTGGCCACATTTGAGCAAAAAAAAGAGGTTCTCTGGGAGTGACTCTTAGGTCTAATTTTAAGTAGGCTTAACTTCTCCTTTGCAGGAATAAATTTCATAGGGTTGAATCTCAAAATCGAGAGCTCAGCCTATTGAATTGGTTGTCCCCACTGTTTGCAAGAATAGCAGGAATTCCCTAGATGGGGAAGTTAAATATTTACTCTTTTTTCCCCAGCCCCCTCAAGGGAACTTTGTAAATACCTTTTTATTCTCTGCCAGAATTACTCTGGAATATATCAGGGCATCATGCTTACCTGTACAAACCAACAATATTTCACACTTTATTCAAGATTCCATGAAAATAAACTGACCATACAAGTTAAATTAGAATAATGCACTACCCAAAATATAAATTTTGCACCAAATAAGCATCTCTCCCTTTGGTCTCACACAGAAGTTGAAGTTTTAAAATATGGAATATATCGTCCTTTACTGTGTATTTTGATTTACCTTAGTCATATCCAGATCAGCATCATTTCTATCTCTAGTCAAATCTGAATACTATTTCAACTTTTTTAGCAGTTGCTGAATGGGGTAATGCTGACTTTCATAGCTTCAGGGCTCTAACTCTGATTCTCAGAGTTTCAGGAAACAATCAAGGTGTACACAGATAACTCAGTATCTCAGAATTTAGAAATAACAGTTAAAGCTCCAGAATAGTCACATCTACTTAAGCTATAAGAGTTTACAATCTAGTATCCTTTACAACAGGCCCTAATCTGATAACCCATGCTCTCGACTTTGGGTTCTCCAAGTTTATGTATTATAATTAGTCCATATGAGTGACACATGATAATATTTGCCTTTTTGTTTCTAGCATTTCATTCAACTTACTGCCCTCAAGTTTCATTCATCTAGTTGTCTGCTCCACAATTTATAGCTATTTTTGCCACTATAATGGTAGAGCTAAATTTGGGACAGAGGCTGCATGGCCTGCAAACCCTAAAATATTGAATATCCGGTCTTTTTCAGAAAAGTTTGCCAATCCCTGATTGGAGAAATATGTGGATGTTTATTCTATAATTTTTTAACATTATTTTAAAATTCATTCATAATTAAAAAAATCAGACACAGTCAGCATGTGAAGTTACTGGAGAAGATACTTTTTACCTATACATAATAAGTAAAGAAATTGAGGATCAAAGAACTTGGATAAGTGACTTTCTGGAGCTCCACTGTGGTTAGTGATGGAGGTGAGTGTAGATATATGGGCTTCTGAGGACACTTTGCTCCTCATGTTGAAGAACTGTTGAAACAATTTTTTAAATGCATATTTGTCTCAATTGGAATTTTTTGAAATATATTCTGTCCATATTGATTCATGTTCAAAGAATTTGTTTCTACATTATTTGGCAATTTTTCTGTAAGTTGTTCCATCTGTCAGAATCACACATTTACTCTTTGCCACAAAGTTACAGTGAAATCAAATCTTAAAAATAAATCATGATATGTTCACATCTTGCCACTGGGATTGCATGGTAACTGACACAAACACTGAAAAGCAATTTAGGACCACCTCATCAACTCACATAACCCCAAACACATCAATTTTGTTTCCTGAGTATTATTTCTATAGGTACAAAAATATAAAGGTATAAAAATGTTCATTGAAGCATCGCTTGTAGTAGTGAAAGAATGGAGAACATCCCATTTTCAACCAGCAAAAACAAATAAGTAAATTGTGGCATATTCATACAGTTAAAATGAATTAATTAGGTGTAAATTTACTGTTCTAGTTTGCTAGCTGCCAGAATGCAATATACCAGAAATGGAATGGCTTTTAAAAAGGAGAATTTAATAAGCTGCTAGTTTACAGTTCTAAAGTCGAGACAATGTCCCAATTAAAGCAAGTCTTTAGAAATGTCCAATCAAAGGCATCCAAAGAGAGACACCTTGGTTCAAGAAGGCCGATGAAGTTCAGGGTTTCTCTTTCAAGTGAGAAGGCACGTTGTGAACACACAGTTTCTCTCTCGGCTGGAAGGGCACCAGGCGAGCACGGTGTCTTCTGCTTGCTTTCTCTCCTGGCTTCCTGTTTCATGAAGCTCCCTGGGAGGTGTTTTCCTTCTTCATCTCCAAAGGCCGCTGGCTGTGAACTCTCTGCTTCGTGGTGCTGCAGCATTCTCTGCTTTCTCCAAATCTCCCATTCTCCAAAATGTTTCCTTTTTTATAGGACTTCAGAAACTAATCAAGACCCACCCAAATGGTGGAGACATGTCATCCCCTAATCCAGTTTAACAATCACTCTTGATTAAATCACATCTCCAGGGAAATGATCTGATTACAGATTCAAGCATACACTATTGAATAGGGATTATTCTGCCTTTATGAAATGGGATTTAGATTAAAACATGGCTTTTCTAGGGGACATGCATCCTTTCAAACCAGCACATATACCAACATAGATAAATCTCAAAAACATAAAGTTGAGTTAAAAAGGCAAGTATTAGAACACAGTTTATAGAATGAAACCACTTTGTGTGAAATATAAAATCACTAAACACTGCTGTATATTATTTATCTGTGTATGTGCGTGTAGTCGAACGTCATTATTTATGGCAATTATGTTCTATAAAGTCACCTCAAACATTGTGTTTCTGTTTAGAGATGCCTAATTTATGTATACTGTTGATTCATTAACCTTGTTCACAGCCCACAGCACTATAACTCCTGCCTGAATGAAGATTTTGTAACCCATATTTTCTCAGGAAGGCACACCACAGCCTTCCTGTGCTAGGAGCACTAGTCAGCAAGCACTTCAGCACTATGTTTGGGGGCCATTTCAACAGTGAAATCATCAACAAAAAGTGCAAAAATGTGAAAAATATGTCACTAAATATACCACAAAAAGGACACTTGTTCACGGAATGAGAGTTGAAACAAGAAGGCAGAGCAAAGCCTTGTTTGAACTCCGCTGGGAATGTGCACATTAGGAGAGTCAAATTTTTAGCACGCTGCTGTATATGTTTGTAAGCAAATGGCAGTGAAAGCACTGTGAATACTGACTTGGGGGTTGCAAATAAATTTGGGGAGTAGGTAAATTCACAATGTAAATTTAAAAAGTGAACAATGATAATTTTCTGTGTATAATTATCTATTACACATAAAAAATTCTCATTATATATAGTGAATATATATAATTGTATATACATACACATAAATTGTACAAATAACTGTTTTATATTTAACATTTAAGAACAGAAACATTCATAAAGTAGTTACCTATGGAGAGAAATGGAAGAAATTAGGCTTGGAGAGAAAGTAATAGAGGAATGCAAATGTATCTGTAATGCCTTCTTTTTTAAATCTGATATATGTCAAAATGTTAACAATTGTTCATTGTGGCTGGTGAATACTTAAGATCTTATACTATCCTGTTTATTTTTGTATTTGAAAAGAAAGGAAGGCCTTGATATTGAATAATGTTCAACATCCAGTCCTGATTTTAAAAACTAGCAAAACAGAGATTAATAGTTTTGTAACTTTCTGTGCTAGATTTTGTCTGTCTCTCCAGATCTATGCGTCACCCTTCTCTGCCCTGTGCTTTGACGTGGATGCTCTTGGCTTCTCATTGGATTTAGCCAATAGGAATGGAGGTTCCAGCAGAAGATGCACAGGATGGGAAGATATTAAAGTCAGGATACTTATTTTTCCCAGCATCTCCTTAAAGATCATTGTGGGTTGTCTGCCTCCTTACTGAAGCTGCTTAGGTGATTCTCTCCCTGGAAGTCTCTTTCTCCCCACTTACTATTGCTGTGTTGTCGTCTTGCCAATTCAGGCCAAGGAGTGCCAAAGGCTCCCACTTTTACAACCCAAAATGTTCCATCATCTCTTGATATTTTGCCAAATCCTGGTCACACTTTTCTAATCAGTCCCTTTATTAAATTTACCTCCAATTATCCAATTCTGAGACAGAAATACAGCACAGATATACAGTTTCAAAACTAGTATATAACACTTTTTCAGAATGTTCTAGCCAATGCAATTTTATTAGAGAAATATGTGACCTAAAAATATTGGAAAATATGTGGAAAAGTTATCATTATTTACAGATAATATAATTACATACTTATAGTATTAAAAAACAATTGGCCAAAAAAAGTAAAGAAACCAGGCACTTTACCAAGTGGATTCATTACAAAATAATATAAAACCTAATAATTATATACAAATGGCAGCCATTAAAAATTAATGGAGAAAAAATTTGAACAGATTTTACCATGGATCACAGATAAGCTCATTCATATTTTAAAAAACGATCAAATTACAATGAGAGAGATTCCAGGTCTCAAATCATATGGAATAAGTTCATTATATCCTCCAATTACAACTAAAATCTCTGCACAAAATATAAAAAGTAACTGAAGACCCTGAAAAGTAAGTGGATTGTGGAAAGGAGCCAAAACTCAAGAAATGACCTGCCCATGGATTAGCTTCTGATAAATGTTTACTCTTATGGTTTTGAATTGCGAGCATGTACCAGTTGTGGACCCCTATATCAGCTAAGGAGGCTAACAATCATAATGAAATGCCATCTTTTTGTTGACAAAGGAATCATGAAAACTTGCCTTTGTGGTATGAAGACTGTAGGGGTAGTCCCTTCTTTTTTTAATTCAATTTTTTCGCTTTGTTGTTTGCCCCATGGATAGAATCCAATCATGGAGCTGCAGCTACAGCAGATCTGGGCATGAAAAATTAGCAGATTTATAACAGGAATGTGCAGCTGGCTCAATATGCAAAATTTAGCTCATCATATCGACTGACTAAAGAAGAAAAAGGCATATGATCATCTTAATAGACGAAATAAAAAGGCATTCAACAAAATTCAACATCAATTCATGATAAAATTATTCCTCAAACTAGGAGTAGAAGGATATTTGTTTAATCTATTAAATTTTATTTATGAAAAATCTATAGCTAATAACAACATACTTAGTTTGCATACTTTCACTCTAAGATCAAGATTGAAGCAAAGATGCCCACTTGCTCCACTTAGAGAAGATTATAACCAGTTGGAGTAGGCAAGAAAAAGGAAATGTATGGACTGGATAGTAAGAAATAAAAGTGTGATTTTTCACAGATGACATAAATGTCTACATAGAAATTCCCAACGAACCTATTAAAAGGCTCCTAGAACTAATGCACAGGACAAAAAGTCAGACACGAAAAACAATTACAGGGCAGTGCGACGGTGGCTCAGTGGCAGAATTCTCACCTGCCATGCCAGAGAGCCTGGTTCAATTCCCAATGCCTGTGCATGTCAAAAAAAAATTACATTTCTACATATTAACAGCAGACATTGAAAAATTTAAAAGGGGATTGAGTAATTTCTCCCATAAAAAACATGCTCTAGTCTTAATCTGTGTTCCTATCGGTGTGAATCCATTTGTACACAGGGCCTTGAAAGATGCTATTATTAGTTAAGGTGTGCACTCATTTTTGAATAGTATCTTTGAAAATTCTATGAAATGGATCTTCAAAGATGAAAGAGAATAAAAAGAAGTCATAGTCCGGAAGACAATATTTGCAAACACAAATGACAAAAGGACTTACATCCGAAATATGTAAGGAACTCAAAACTCAATAAGAAAACAAATAATCTGATAATAAGCAGGCAACATTTTTTAATAGAAACTTCACCTAGAATATATATGGATGATGTATAAGTACATGAAAATATGTTCATCATTAGTCACTAGGGAAATGCAAATTAAAACACAATGTACTACTACTACATACTTAATAAAATGGATAGAATGATATTTTTAAAATATGACAGTACCAAATACTGGCAAAGATGTAGAGCAAGTAGAACTCATAGATTACTAACAGGAAGGCAAAATGGTATAGACACTTCAGTAAACTGTTTGTCAGTTTCTTATAAAGGTAAACATACACTTACTGTATGACCCAGCAATCTCTCTCCTCAGTATTGAAAAGATAAATAAAAACTTGTGTTTGAAAAAAAATTGCAACTGTTTTGTGGCTTATTCATAGTTACCAAAAACTGAAAACAACCCAAATGTCCTGGTGATTAGTAAGCCAACTATGGGATATTTATATAATGAAATGCTCTTCAGCAATAAAAAGGAAAGAAGTACCGATATGTGTAACAACATGCATGCATCTTAAATGGATCATGATAAGTGAAAGAAGCTAACTCAAACAGCTACATACTGCTTGATTCCATTTATAAAGCATTCTGGAATAGGCAATATATACAATTAGACTTACAGAAAACAGGTCAGTGATTGCCAGTGGCTGGGGATGGGGGAAGGTATTAACTACATAGGGGCAACATGAGGGATTTTATGTGTGGGTAGTGGAACTGATCTTCTGGATTGCAGTGGTAGTAATGGTTCCATACATGAGAAAAAATTGATTATATGAAAATAAAGAGTCAACACATTTTTAAATAGATATGCAAAACATTTTCATGAATTAGGTTATATAAATAGTTTAAAAACTCAGCTTTAACAAGATATTAAAGAAATAGACACTTTAATAGCTTGGTAGCTTGTGGGTAGGAGAGGAATTTGTGTAATATTTTTGAAGAATAATTTTGCAAAAGCTATTAAAAATTTTATTAATGAACTCAGACGCAATAATTCTTCTTCTAAGAATTCATTTCAATACATCTAAACAAAAATGTACAATGATGTCTATTTAACATGTATATATATGAATGTTTTGTAGCCATTAACACATGAAAAGAATCTATTATTAACTATAGTTACAGCTGAAGAGTAGGGATTAGGAAAAGTAGACATTTATTTTTTATTTTATACTCTTCCTTAATGTTTGATTTCTTTCAAAATTTTACCATATGTTTATATTTCTTCCATTATTAAAAACCTAAACAATTGAGGTTGAAGCAAATTAATATGCAGTGAAATACGCAGGATGAGTTGTCAGCATTTAGCAAATTGAAGGATTCCAAATTCTAAGTTAAGACACACTTTTGGAGAACTGTAGTCCAGTAAATTGCATTGTACCATCTGTTTCTAGTCCCCCATCAAATGAAATGTGATGTCTAAAATAGTGCCTCTGTTTAATAAGTGTAATTTCATCACCTAAGACTGTGTTCTTTTTGTCATTGTGTCGGGTAACATAGACCCTTCCCCCGTGTTCTGAAGCTGGCATACTCCACAATGGGTATTATAATGTCATACTTTATAATCAACCCACTGTTTATAACTTTTTGTAGGAAAAAAAAACAAAACAAAACCTGCTTTGTATTCTCAGCTCTGCATCTGTTTGGATACAGTGCCTACTGAAGTATACTCAGGCAAGACCACAGATATTGCTTCCATCTCCTCTAGTCTGCAATCCTAAAGCATGACCCCACTTCAGGAACTTAGGAGCCCAGTTTATTGCAATACACACAAAACTGGACCCTGAATTTCCAATACTGCATCCCTCAAACCTGTCAACCATTCAGTACCTAAAAAGAGCTTTCTATAGCATAAATACAGCCATGGTACTTCTGCTTGAACTCTTTCAGTACATCCCTATTGCCAAGTAGATGAAGTCTTAGCTCCTTAGGGTCACTTGGTCTCTGTCTTCTTCAGCCTCTTCCTGAATTATCACATGACCCACCATTCATGTTCCAGACGTGTAGAGTTTCCCAGCCACAACCTCCCTTTTATCTTTCATTCCCTTCTACCTACTGCCTTTTACCAGCCCCCACACACATCCCCCAATCCTACTTTTCTCCACCTGGTACCTTTCTTGATTTAACTGCCTAAACTCAGAACTCTCCTGTTATTTATCACCCTGTGCTTTCACCCATCATACTAACCAGGGTATGTTACTGTCATCTATTTATTTGTCTGAACTTCCACCTAGCACGTAAGCTCCATGGACAGGAAACCTATCTGATTCATCTGTATACCTGCTGTATATAGTACTGTGCCTGAAATATGGTCAATATTTTGTTGCAACATTTTTGTTAATTGAATAAAGGAAACAACCTCTGATAGTTGTTTGTTCAGTTCTTCGGTTTCTAGCAGTCCTTAAGATGATGGTTATTTGAATCATCATATTTCAATAGATAGAAAGTCAGGCAATAATTGATTAGTTAGCTTTTTCACTCATGTTTCACTATTTAGAGAAATAAGGTAATGAAAACAAGATAGATTTTTGACCCAATTTTTCTTTTGTCAAAAGACAGTTGCAGGGCAGTGCAACGGTGGCTCAGTGGCAAGAATTCTTGCCTGCCAAGCTTGAGACCTGGGTTCGATTCTTCGAGCCTGCCCATGACAAAAAAAAAAAAAAGACAATTGCATAGGTATGTCTCCAGTTAATATACAAATCATCTGCTTTTGTAGTAGTTGTTGTAAGAACTATCTTTTGCTTTATTCACCTTCCAGCTATGCTTCTCTGCTTTTGCTCCTTTTGTCCTGTATGGTGACTTTTAGTAAAAGGAATTAGGAGATGTCTAAGATGAAAATATGAAATGGTTGGTATTAGTGATATCTCAACCAACCATTGAAGTGTGTTAGACAAGCAGGATCACAAGTCACCTACTGAATCAGGTGAGTGGGGTAAGGGACAAAGGTGATCCAGGATCCCTATGTGCAGATGGAAATGACAAGAACATTTGATTTTTTTAAAAAAAAGAATAACAGAGAAGAAACCACCAAAAGATGAGAGGACTGTGGAAATGGCCAGATTGAGATAGCTCCACCTTCACCCCCACCTCCATGCCCACTGGCCAGGCCAGAGATAAAGATCTCCCCAATGCCAGGAATAGACACTTCCCACCCACTCCCTGATTTGGGGTATCACTTTCTTCCCTCATCAGAAGAGTACACCGAAGCTCAGGGAAGTTAGGAACTTGCATAAGGAACCCAGTGAACCAGTGCAACACCCAGCCTCACACTCAGATCTACATGCCCTTCTGTCTTTCCAAGCAGATGACTTGAAGCATAAGTGTGTTTTTTGATGCAAGGTGGGGGTGCTGGCCCATTGCAGATACGAAGACTCTGAGTTGACTCAATCTTTTCTCCTTTCTCTTAGACCAGGGTTCAGCCATTCTTCAGAAAGCAATCATCTCCTTCTCCTGCTAGAGAGAGAGGTAGGTACATTGATGCAAGCTCTCCTGCCCCACTCGCTGGCCCTAACACCCATATCAGGACCTTATCATCTGCAAATTGTGAAAGTTGTACTTCTTCCTTTCCAAATTGGATGCCTTTTATTTCTTGTTCTTGTCCAATTGCTCAGACTAGACATTCCAGTAAAATGTTTCTGTTGGTTTGAAAAACATGTTCTCAAATTTAATCTATTCCTATGGGTATAAACCCATTGTAAATAGAACCCTACTGATGAAGCTACTTAAGTTAAGGGGTGGCTCACCTCATTCAGGATGTGTCTTTATAATGAAGGAATTCGGAGAGAGAGACAGTCATGCAAGAATCTGAAATCAATGAGACCTGGAAAAGAATGGCAAGAACAACAGACACTTCCATGTACCTTGCCATGCAATAGAGGAGCTCAGGGTCACCAGCAGCTGGTCTTTGGGAAGAGAGCAACACCTTGATGATTCCTTGATTTTGGCATTTTTTCTGCCTCAAACTCTAAGCTAATAAATTCTATTGTTCAAGCCAAACAATCAATGATATTTGCTTTAAGCAGCCTAGGAAACAAAGACAGATTTTGGTATTGGATGTGGTATGTTGCTTTTGCAAAAACCAAAACTGTGGAAAGGATTTGAAATTGGTAAATGAGTAGAAGCTGGAAGAATTGTGAGCTATTTGATGAAAAAGGCTTGTATTGCTTTGAATAGACTGTTCATAGAAATATGGATGTTAAAATACTGATAAGAACTTAAACAGAAATGATGAATGTGTCACTGGAAACAGGAAGAAAGGTGATCTTTGTTTTAAAGTGGCAGAGAACTTGGCAAAATTGAGTTCTGATGTCAGATGGAGGGCAAAATTTGAAAACAATGAGTTTAGACAATTACCTGAAGCAGTTTTGAAGCCAAATGTTAAGAGTTCAGACTGGTTTCTCCTTGTGGCTTATAGTAAAATGTGAGAAGAAAGGGATGAGAACTGAACTCATGGGCATAAAGAAACCAGAAATTTATGGCTATAAAAATTCTGAGCTTCCAGAAAATGATCCCCCAGAAAAATGTGCTCTATGTGATGATTTCACTGAACATGGATACAGTCATTTCAATGCAAGTCAGGATTTGTCGTGCAACTTTCCCAGAAGGATCTGCGGAATGTCCTATTGTCTGATAGTTTGGATCTCTGCGTACTACATGCAAAACCAACAAGTGTTTTGCAAGATCTGTAAGAACGGAACCACTACCAGCTTGGCCTAAAAGGGATAGAAAAGGGACAGACTGAAGGGAAAATCACTTCAAGGGCAGAACCATGGAAGCTGATGTTTGGATTGAAGACATGCTCTTGGGTCAAGAGAGTGGACTCAACCATCTGGGTGAAAAGTGAGTATGTCTCAGAGCTTGGAGAGAGCAGGTCTTCCATGACATTGTTCCTGAAGAGTGCCACTACACCAGCGTTCTGAGAGGTCAGAGCCTATTCCCATGGGATTGTGGAATATCTTGACATCACTCCAGTTTTCCTAGAGGTTAAAGCCTTCACATCAGTGTTTGGGGAGAGAGAATTCACTGTGAAAGTGCTTGGAAGGGGTGTGATTCACCACTATGTCAGACCTGGAGGTCAAACATCATTCCACAGTTGACTTTCAAACCTTTAAATCCAATGGAATAGGCCCTGCAGGGCTTTGGAATTGTTTAAGACTTGTGACCCCTGTTTTCTTTCCAATATTTCCCTTCTGGAGTGGGAATATTTGTCTTATACTTGCCCCTCCTTTCTAGATTGGATTAGATACCATATTCTCTAGGTTTCACAGGTTCAAGGACAGGGAAAATGTACTCCAGGAAAGACCATATCTATTATGGATGTTGATGAGTTTTTGTATTTAGTATTATTACTGAAATGATGTAAGGCTTTGAGGAGTTTGTGATAGAATGGATATATTTTTCATGTAAAATGAACCTGTCTTTTCAGGGTCCAGGAGTGGAATGTGATGGTTTACAGCTGTATGTATACCAGAAAAAAACATGTTCTTAAATATAATCCATTTCTGTGTGTGTAAATCTGTTGTAAATAAGACCATTAGAAGGGGCTACTTCAATTAAGGTGTGACCCACCTCTTTCAAGATGGCTTAATCCTTTTACTGGAGTCCTTTATAATCATAATGAACACACAGAGAGAGAAAGCCACAGAAGCATGAAATCAACAGGACCTGGAAGATAAGGCAGAGACAAGCAGATGCTGACAAGTGCCCTGCCTTGTTACAGAAAGCCCAGGATTGCTGACAGCTGGTCTTTGGGAAGAAAGCATCATGTTAATGATTCTTTGGTTTGGACATTTTCTCAGCCTCAAACTGTAAGGTAATAAGTTCCCATTGTTCAAGCTGAACCAATTCATGATTTTTGCTTTAAGCAGCCTAGGAAACTAAAACAATGTTGAATATTAGTGGTGACATTAGCATCCTTGATTGTTCCAGATTTTAGAAGGAAATCTTTCAGTCTCTCAACATTGAGAATGATGCTAGGTGTGGGGTTTGCATGTATTCCTTTTATCATGTTGAGGATGTTTCCTTCTATTTCTAAATTTCTAATTGTTTTTATCAACAAGATGGCTGGATTTCATCAAATGCTGTTAGTGTTATCAATTTAGATGATCATGTGTGTTTTTTTTCCTTCATTCTATTAATGTGGCATACTTCATTAATTGAGTTTTTAGTTTCACCACCCTTCAATACCTGGGATAAATCCCACATGATCATGGTGTATAATTCTTTTAATGCACTGTTGGACTCGATTTTTTAGTATCTTGTTGAGGATTTTTGCATACATTCATAAGATTACTTGGTGGGAATTTACTTTTCTGTAGTATCTTCATCTGGCTTTGGTGTTAGGATAAAATTTTAGTCTCCTAGAATGAGTTAGGTAGTGGTCCCTCCTCATTAATTCCTTTGAAAGAACTTGAGTAGGATTGGTATTACTTTTTCTTCAAGTGTTTGGTAGAATTCAGCAGTGAAAGCATCAGATCCTGGAATTTTCTTTTTTGATGGCTTAGTCAATCTCATTACTTGCAATTGGTCTACTGAGGTATTCTATTTCTTCTAGTGTAGGTTGATTGTGTGTTTGTAGGAATGTGTCTGTTTCATCTAGGTTATCCAATGTTGGCTTACAGTTTTTCAGAATACTGTCTTAAGATCCTTTTTATTTCTTTGAGGTCTATAGTAATGGCGCCCCTCTCATTTCTGATGTTATTTGCAGCCTCTCTCTTTTTCTTTTTTAATTTAACTAAAGTTTTGTCAATTTTATTGATCTAAAAATCAACTTTGTTTTGTTAATTATCTCTATTGTTCTCCTGTTCTCTATTTCATTTATTTCTGCTCTAATCTTTGTTATTTCTTTCCTTCTACTTGTTTTGGATTTAGTTTGCTGTTGTTTTTCTAGTTCCTCCAGCTCTGCAATTTGGTCTTTGATTTTAGCTCTATCTTCTTTTTTTTAATGTAAGTATTTATGACTAAATTTCCCTCTCAGCTCTGACTTTCCTGCATCCTATAAGTTTTGCTATATTGTGTTCTCTTTTCATTTGTCTCAAGATATTCACTGATTATCCTGGTGAATTTATCTTTGCCCCATTGAATGTATAAGAGTATGTTATTTTACTCCTTTATATTTGTGGATTTTCCAATTCTCTGCCTCTTATTGATTTCCAGCTTCATTCCATTGTGGTCAGAGAAGATGCTGTGTATGATTTCAATCTTTTAAAATTTATTGAGACTTGTTTTATAACCCATATGACCCAATATGTGGTCTATGATCCATGTGCACTTGAGAAGAATGTTTATCTTGCTGTTTGGGGGATACAGTTTTTTGTATGTCTATTCAACCGTGTTCATTTATCAAGTTGTTCAAGTTCTCTGTTTTCTTATTGAATTTCTGTCTATTGATGAAAGTGATGTATTGAAGTCTCCAACTACTATTGTAGTTCTTCCCTCAGTTTTGTCCATGTTTGCCTCATTTTGCAGCACTGTGGTTAGGTGCATAAATATTTAGGATTGTTATTTATTCTTGGTTGTTTGACCCTTTTATTAATATATGGTGTCCCTCTGTCTTACACTTACCTAAGAGGTAAATTGAGAAATATAAATTTTTGCTCTTATATCCAAAAATCCAGAGTTGTTTGGTACAGGATAAGGAAAACAATATTTACTTAGACAGTACCTAAAAAATAATGGTTTGGTGATTATAGCTGTCAGGAAACTGAGTTAAGAGGGAGATAACATACCTCTTGTCATCCAGTACGTTGAGAAACTGTAGGTGGCTGTTAAATTTATATAGAATAATTTTAATCCACATTGGTCAGATAATATGATGAGATACACTACACTGGAGACAGAAGCCAGGAAGAAGATGGGCTTCCTGGGGCAAGCTAAAGGAAACAACCAGAGCTGACAAGGTTTACAGCAGATTCCTGGAACTGGTGACCACAGGCAATCTTTGGTCAGCCCACAACAAAATTTGAACTTATATTTAAAACTCAGACTATTCACATAACAGGCCTAAATTCTGTCTTTTCTTCACAAACCATCAGAAAACCTAATCATACCAGTTTTCTTTTCCCATGAGGCTTCCATTGGCCTGAAGAGAGATCTGCTTCTCTACGTGCTGCCCCCCAGTTAGACTCAGGCCCATCACTGACCTGCCTCTGCCTGGAACAGAGACTGACAGTCAATAATCAGTTATCTACAGGCTGTCACTGATGCTTTTATACAGTTAAAGAAATATTTCTTTGCACACATGTCCATCAAAAGCAGCAAAACAAAAGAATTTAAAGTGTAAGCAAAAAATATTTCTATGTGTTCAACACAAAAGCCTGACAGACCCACTTTACATCTTTTTATTACTTACCTGGATTCTACAAACTACTTAATTTTTTTACCTCTAATGTTTTTGCTTAAGAAATGACTGAAGAATTTGGGAATGATAAACCCGGAGGAAGAAGACTTGAGTACTGCATGAGAGCTGCTTCGGTTAGATTGTCATAGGGCAGAAGTATTGGACTTGATCTGCAGATTTCTTTGAAACTGGGGGAAAGTGTAGAGAAGAAATTAATAGTATCAGAATTTCCAAGTGTGGAATGGGAGTCTGGAGAATGCAGAAAGCCCCAGACTCTGGCAGTTTGGCCGTATCTAATAATTGAATGTGAAGTTGCACCTAATTAGAGATCTTTATCTTGGGTCAGTGCGGTCCAAGCTACTTCATGGATAGACTTCAGGGCCCTATGAGCCCCATAGAATTTTCTGCAGGTATGGAAATAGGATTCTCAAAAGCAGAAAGGTAAGAAACCTGGACCCTTACCACTTATTGATAATCTCAAACTTTTCCAACCTCCATCAAATCCTGACACTTTACTACTGCTTTCCATAGCAGCTCATAAAAAATACAAACATCAGCTGGTCTGCAATTGCAAAAAATGACACAGAGCCTGACTCAATAATAAGAAGGTTGGTATTGTATCTGTGCTGGTGTGAGAAATTTCCCCATGTTGATGTTCATATCAGTTGTTATGACGTCTGATGTGCCAGACCAGTGTTTCCAGGTTCCTACCATTCTTGTGGCTTTATTTAGTCTCAAGGCACTGGAGCAGCAAGCCTGACAGCTATATCTGACAACTACATGACTCAATACATTGATTTATTTTCATTGGAAGGAAGTATCTTTCAATTATGATATTATTATGCAAGTAACATTTTTGCCATATCTATGCTTTTAAAACTCAGAGAGCAAAGATGCTATTAGTGATCATGAAATGAGGAGGGAACATTAGCTTACAAAAGAGGCTGGTCTCTGCACTGTAAATAACAAGAAAAAACTGGCTAAATAGAATATTTTAAATCTGCTTGAAGACATTGGAAAGAGTATAAGACAGTGAAAGAGAATGAGACTAAGATCCTAGGAAAGAATACCTCCTCGAGAAGCAGGCCCAGAATTTCGAGCTTCAATCAAACATCAAAGATGTCCAGACTAAGAAAAAAGAAAAACAACTACATGCCAGTTGCAAGATATTTATCTGAAATATAAAAATCGAGGAAGATTGAAGGAAAAAGAAAATGCACTTGATGTCCACATTTAAAATAGTTAAAAAGATTGAAAAATACATGCCGTCAGAATACAAACCAAAAGTAAGTGATTACAGCTATTTAACATCTGACAAAATTTTTTTTATGGCAAAAAATATTATATAATAAGGTGAATTGCATAAGAATAAAAAACTCATCAGGAAGACAAGTCAATTCTAAACTTAAGTCACCTAATAGTATAGCTTCAAGATAAACTGAAACTTAACAGAATTAAAAGGAAAATTATTAAATCCACAAAAGTTGGAGACTTTTAACGTACCACACTACAAAAGGTAAAGCAATCACACCAAAAAAGAAAAAAAAACAAAAAAACCCACACTCACTAAACAGTAAGGATATAAGAAATTTGAACAATATTAGTAAATAGGATTTAATTGACTTATCCATATCACTGTGCACAGATAGAAAGCATAGAATAATTATACTTTCCTTACAGTCATGGGATTTTCAAGAATTAACTGTTCACTGTACCATATAGCAGGTCTTTACTAATTTCATAGAATTGAAATCTACAGAATAAGTTTCCTGACCACTGTGCAATTGAGATAAAAATAAGTTACATGGATAACTGGAAAATCCACATCTGTTTGAAACTTAAGAATTATCTTTCTAAATAAATATATGTGCCAAAGAAGAAACTCCAAAGAAATCTAAAAAAAAAAATTTTTGTAATGCACTTTTGTGATAGTGTTATATATCAAAACATGTAAGATACAGAGGAACATTTATAGAAAGGAAGAGGGGCTGAAAATTAATGAGCCCATCACAAGGTTAAAAAATAACAGAAAATTTAAACAAAAAAAGTAAAAGGAAGGAAATAATGAAGATAAGTACAGAAATCAATGAACTAGAAAATAAATATATACCAGAAAAATTTTAAAAATCTAAAACTTAGTTAGAGAAAGACTAAAAACTAAACAAGACCCAGATAAGACTGATCAAGAAAAATATATAAAAGCAAGAATAAAAAGGAGTCATCACAAAGATTATAATGATAAAAATATGAGGGTATCACAAGAACATTACAGATATGATACTAATATCATAGGAGAAAATTATAAATAGCTTTAATGCCAATATATGTGAAAAATTAGATGAAACGGACAAACAATAGAAATCTCCAAGTAACAACAAACAGTAGAAAATGTGGAACACTATAATTATTAGAGAAATTGAAACTGTAATTATAAATCTTTTCACAAAGAAAACTCCAGCCCCAGCTGGTTTTACCATTTAATTCTGACACAAATTTAAGGAATTAAAAGCACCAATGTTGCTTAATTCTTCCTTGAACTAGAAAAAAGTAGCTGCTTTATAGAAAACCAGCATAACTTGGATTCCAAAATCTGACAAGTTAAAAAAAAGAAGGAAAATTATCAGAAAGGAAAATTATAGCCCCAAATCTCTCCTGAAATTAGTAGCAAAAATTCAAAACAAAATAATAGCAGACAAAATCTGGCACTATACAAAAAAGGATAATTCATCATAACCAAGTTTATTTATTCCAGGAAAGTAAGACTGATTTAAAGCAAAAATTGATCACTCTCATTTGTCATATTAGCAGTATAAAAGAAAAATTATATGGCTATTTCAATAGATGCTGAAAAACAGATAGTAAAATCTAAGACCAATTATGGAAGTCTCTCAGACAACTCAGAATAGGAGAAAATTTCCTTAATCTAGCAAAGAACATTGCTCAATTTAATTTCATTAAAGATTGGGAATAAAAGAAGAAATCCCTACTCTCCCTGCCATTCAACAATGTATTGGAGCTTCTGCCAATTCAGTAAGTTAAGGGAAAGAAATAAAAATTAAAATGGTTAGAAAAGAAGAAATATATTTTTTCCTTTTCCAGATTATATAACTGTGCATGTAGACAATCCAAAGGAATCTACAAATAAAGTTTCATATTAATGAGTGAATTCTTTGCTTATATAGGGCCAATAGAAAAAAATCAACTGAAATTTTATAAGCCACCAAAATATCAATATAAAATAAAATTTCGTATCATATTTAATTGTTTATAATAAAACAAAAATCTAAAAACCTAGGAACAAGTCTAATATAGGACGTGCAAGATGTCTAACCAAAGGGTATAAAATATTGTTAAAATAAATTGGATAAGATCTAAATAATAGAGACATGCCAAGCTAATGGATTGGAAGACTCAAGTATTATGAAGATAAATTCTCCCTAAATTTCTCTATGAAGTCAGTTCTGACCTAATCAAAAACCAACAAGGTTTGTTTTTGGCAGATGTGAAGGGAGATTTGACAGAATGTACATAAAAATATAAAGGATAAAAATTAACCAAGACTGGGTGGGCCACAGTGGCTCAGCAGGCAGAGTTCTCGCCTGCCATGCTGGAGACCTGGGTTCGATTCCTAGTATCTGCCCATGCAAAAAAAAAAAATTAAAGAAGACATTCTTTAAAACTAACAAGTTGAAAGATTTTGCTCCACAAATATGAAGACTCATAATTAATTCACAGTGATGAAGTCAGTATTGTCTGCATAAGGATTATAAAGAAATGAAGAAAAGAGTGATTCCAGAAACAGACCCACAAATACATGAATACTTACTCTATGATTAATTGGGTACAAAATTAGTGAAGATGTTTTCAATAAATGTACTAGGTTATTTAGACATCCATCCAAAAGAAAAATGTGAACCTAACTCACATTAACAGAAATAAATTCCAGATGAATTGCATATCTAAAATTAAAAAAAAATAATGCTCATAGTAGATTTTGTGAATAATATCTTTATGACATTTGGATAGTGTTCTAGTTTGCTAGCTGCCGGAATGCAACACACCAGAGACGGATTGGCTTTTAATAAAAGGGGATTTATTTTGTTGGTTCTTCAGAGGAAAGGCAGCTAACTTTCCACTGAGGTTCTTTCTTACATGGAAGGCACAGGATAGTCTCTGCTGGTCTTCTCTCCAGGCCCCTGGGTTCCAACAACTTTCCCCGGGGTGACTTCTTTCTCCATCTCCAAAGGCCTGGGCTGAGCTTCAAGTGCTGAGATGAGGAATGCTGAGCTGCTTAGGCTGTGCTACCTTGAGGTCTGTCATTTAAGCACCAGCCAATTAAGTCAAACGTCACTCATTGCAGCAGACACGCCTCCTAGCTGACTGCAGATGTAATTAGCAACAAATGAGGTTCACGTACCATTGGCTTATGTCCGCAGCAACAAGACTAGGTATGCTCACCTGGCCAAGTTGACAACTGAATCTAACTAACACAGATAGTAAATGTCTTCTTAAATTACAATAAACAGCAATATTCCCACATGCTGCAAGTAGATAGGAACATTCATAGCAGTGTTATCACAATAGCCCCAAACCATAAGCAGCCCATAACCTGAGATTGAATCAATAAATGGTAGATCATGCCTATAAGGGAATTCTCAGACAGCAATGAGAATGAATAAAATGTAGTGACACACAACAATAGGGATGAATATCACATGTATAATATTATTGAATGAAAGAAGAAAGACACAAAAGCATACGATATGATTCTCTTTCTATGAAGTTCAAAACCAGGGAAAACTGAACTCTAATGTTAGAATTCTGGATAGCGGTCATCTGTGGAGAGGTTTCTGGTTTGCTGCCAATGATCTGTTTCTTCATCTTAGGGGCTTGTTTGTGATAATTCATTTATTTTTTGTGCACTTGATCATGAACATTCTATGCTTCATCATTAAAAATAAAAACCCAAGGGGGAAGGGGACCAGCATTTGTTGAACACTACTATATGCTCATACTTTGTTAGGCACATTCCACATACCTCCTCTGATCCTTTCAGGATTATTTGCCCACATTTTGCAAATGAGAAAATTGAATTTCAGAGAGGTTAAGAATAGTACATAGTACCTATAAGAAGTAAAGGTAGAGCTAAATGTGATTTCTTTTCCAGTGTACATTGCCATGTCTCAGCAATCATTCAAACCTACTCCTTATTCCATCTATCTGAACTTTGCTATTTTTGAAGAGGACAATTTAAATAATTAAAGTATACATCATATCTTCTAGATCATATTTATATATGCCAAGGCATACATACAAATATATGTATGTGCTTGTGTCTTTGTACCCATATAAATATGAAAAACAATGTCAATAATACAAATCTTAAAACAGCCAATCATCCAGTTTTTTGAAAAGCCCACCTAATATTAAACATCTGACTGGTGATATTGTGAAGACTAGTATTCAATTTTCCCTTTTTTATCTAATGATAAGTTCAGGGGATCATTGGGAGATATGTGTTATTATATCTCTGTCCATGAATTTAGGAAAATCTTTATACTTTCTAATACTATAATGTCTTCATTTAAAGAAAAGAGAAACTATATTACCCCCTGCCTCATGGTACTGTTATGAGAAAAACATTAAAGCATGAATATAAGATTTTTTTAAAAAAGCATTAAGCCCTGGAGAGTTGAAAATAATTTCTAGAAGCAGTGTTATGGTGTTTTACAAGGATCCACATATCTCCCACTTCTTATACAGGAGCAATCATCAAAAAGCAGAAATTTGTAACAGCTTTAAGCACATTCTAGGAAAGAAAAGGGAAATTAAAATGTCTTTCTCCTTTCTGTTTTCCAAATGAGAAAAAGTTGTGTCTTTATCTAAAAGCAAGAAAAGCAACAGTTTGACTTTATCATGAAATTCTTCCAAAGGGAAAGTGGGATAATTTAAAACTATTTGTTTCTCTCTGGGTTCAATTGGCTAAATGGAATTGGAGTTTAGAATACTTAAGTAGAAAAGGTGTTAATACTTTCAAAAAGTATTTATGAAGTTTCTACTACATGCCAACTACATTGTAGGCACTTTGGGGTTGTGTGGTTAATTTAATTATCCGGATAATAAAAAGGAGGGTAGTGCCGAATTCATTTTAGAGGACAGGAGACTGAGATTCCAAGATTAACTTGTGCATGAACAGATTGCTGGTGAATGGAACACCAAGGGTTTGAAGTCAAATCTCTGGTTCCTATTTCAGACTTATTTCCATAAGGAACTTAAAAAAAATCATCTATGAAGAAATAGACCTGGAGAAGGCAAACGACTTTTAGGAGGTCAATCAACTAATACATTCATCCAAAAACCCTTCTGAACCTCACATGAACAAAGCTTTGCTCTGGATAATTACAGGGTTCAGATAAAAAACCACAACAAAAACAAAAGCACGGGTGCCCTGGAATATCCATGTTTCTCCACGACCCAGCCCTCCAGGGCCACTCCTATTTGATGGTGTTAATTCTTGGAAACCTTAGATGTTTATAGATTTATACTCAGGAATTACTGCTCATATCAGAGATATTATTTTAATTCTGGACCTGGTTAAATCATCTGACCCTGGAAGACTATGTGAGATTTGGAGAAATAAATAAAATTATTTACTGTCCAAAGTCTCAGAAAGCTCATCAAATCACCAAACTTCTTGGACCAAATTCCCTGTGGTTTAAGAGAATACGACATCAGTTTATCAGTTACTCTCTGGGAATTTCTATACCAGTTTAAATGCATGAATTCTTGTCCTTTCTCAGGTCCAGAACAAGTTTCACACATCTATTATAGGCTTCATTTTCAAGAAAAGGTTAAAAACAACCTAAGAGAAACTATAAAACTATAAAAATCATTTAACAGTGTGAGTTTTTTTCCCAATTAATCTTTTAAAAACTTAAGATAAATATAATATAGATGATGTTTTTATGTGAAATAAAATCATAATATTTCTCTATGCACAGAAAACTAAATTTCCCTCTAGTTTTACTTTGGATTTCCTCAGTAGAATTGCCTTTTTTTCATTCTGTCATTTCAACATTAGTAACTAATAGCAGATACACATTTAATTCTCCAAGTACATTAGTGATTACAGCTCCATGTTAGGTCAAATTAATTCTGATTTTGCATTGTACTCTTGTAAGTGACATGAGCTGAACTGACTCACAGAATGCATAGTTGTTTGAGTGGGAGGAATGGATATTGCACTGAGGTCTGGACAATACAATGACTTTGACTCTATTAACACCATTCATGAAACAATGAATATAGTGGATTCTACTTAAAATATGAAATCTGTTTGGCAGCCATGAGGCTATAGCCTTAAAGGTCCTGTGGTTCTCTAATTCAAAAATTCAACTAATTGGTATCTCAGGTGTCAGCCATGAGCCCAATTTAAAAGTAAAATAAATTTAGGTTTTATTAAACCTGATGAGATCCTAAGACACTTGGGAAGGAGCTGTCCTTCAGGGAAGAGAACAAGTGACTACTTTGTAGATCTCCAGAAAAGAACCTTGTAAGACTTCACTACTTGACCTGTGAGAACTTAGTAACATTTTTACATAAGGGGTAGGGAGTAGGGGGAGTATCTGCTTATCCAGTTTAAGTTGAAAAACACTAACTGTAATGGTTAGGTTCTGGTGTCAACTTGACCAGGTGACAATGCCCAGTTTCTGTTCAGGCAAGCACTGGCCTAATGTTGCTGCAAAGATATTTCATGGCTGGTTGATAAACCTGGTCTGGTTTATTAAAACATCTGTCAGTTAATTTGCAGTGGTGGCAGATTCCTTCTAAAATCAACTGAGGGAGTGTCTCCCGCAACAAAACAATCTAATCAGGTGAGTTTGATCCAATGAATTGATGACACATAAGGGAGAAAAGAGGATTTTCACTGCTTTCTTCAGCCAGCAAGCTTCTGTGGAGTTCATCAAAACCCTTCATCAGAGTTGGCAACTTCACAGCCTTCCCTACGGTTTTGTGCTCTTCCATTCACATGGTTGCATGAGGTACTTTTATAAATCTCATATTTACAGATATCTCCTGTTGGTTCTATTTCTTTAGAGAACATTAATACACCAACTTTCCAGAAAACATCTCCACAGACACCTCTCTGGCTAAAATCAGTTCATAGCTTTCTTTTCTTCTTTGCTGCAAGACACAGTTTAACTTCCTTTTCTCTTCTTTGTACCTGCCCTTACCACAGTTTAATGGGGGTGATCACTTATGGAAAGACAGTAGCTAAATAGAGATGTAACCCTCTATTCCTGCTTTCCTTTCCTTCTAAAAACAAGCATATTTTTAAAACCATGTAACACTATTCCTTAAAGTGCATCAAAGATGGGAAAATAAAATACCAAGATAAGGATCAAAAAATTAAAAAAAGACAATGAAACTTACAGATTCCTTACAGCCTTCACCTCCAAATGACAGCCCTGACTCCTTTCTCAGATGATAACTGGGTTCCTTTTTTCCCTTCTCCCTCTTCCATATTTCCCTCACTTACCTACCTATCCTCCTTACTGTTACTTCCCAATATTGGATTGTAGGGTTAGATCAAGGGTAATTCTATTCATGTCAATATATCTCAAGTATTTAGAAGCCTCAAATTCAAAAAAGGTCCATTACTCTCCAATCTCAAAACTTTCAAAAATGTAAACATTTTATTGACAATTCTAATGAAAGCCCAAGTCCAGTCCCTTAAATTGGAGAAAAGTATAATGACTGTGTTCTTAAACTATTTTGCAGAAAGCTGATCATGTTATTTCTTAGATTTTTAAAGGCTTTTCTGAACTTGCAATATAAATGTCTCCATAATGACTTATATCTAATGTGTTTGGGAATATTAGAGGAGGTGGGGAAGAATAATATTTAAAAATTGTTAAACTATATTTATTTCTTCATTTAAGTGAGCCCTAATCCAATATAACCAGCATCATATTGAAAGGAAGAACTGAATACAGACAGACAGACTCCAGGGAGAATGCCCATGACTACAGAGGTAGAGATTAAAGCCCAAGTATTGCCGGCAAACCACCAAAAGCTAGAACAAGCAAAGAAGAATTCCCTTGCATTTATTTTTGAACATCTCATTCCAGAACTGTGAAACAGCTTGTGGTACTTTGTTATAGCAGCCCTGGAAAACTAAGACAGACACATCCATGTAGGTCTTGCTTCTCCCTAAGTCCTCATCCTTATATTTTATGGGATTCTAGATAGGATGGTATAATAGGAGCTAAGTGAGTTGACAATTGGGGAAAGCTGGTGCAATATAATGATGAACTTTGATCCATATATTCTTGTAAAGGTTTACTTCTTTGAATCTGAATTGAGGACTTGAACTCTAAGTGTCTGGTATCACCTGTGAATACATTATCCTGACCAACAAAAGGAGAATATGACTTGTGTAGGGTTAGAGGCAATGTCTTAGTATTTTTATCTATATAAATTAACACTATGATGACTTATTTATCCTTGGATAATAAGCTACTGATGTCATGTTACTGACATTAGATGAGTTCGGTTGGGAGGGATAGTGCCCAGATGCTGTCACCAAATGTGTGGACCAGGAACAGCTGAGAAAGGTAGAATCAGAAATCGTTTCTGAGTCAATTTTTAAGAAGCTTTTCCAGTGTTCAGCAATACTTGAGGCATGTGTTGGAAGGGAATAGGGAATGTCTATCAAATATTTTTGCCATTGATCCATTGCTAGGTGATCTTTGTGACAAAAGGTGCAGTATTGTCAGACTGAAAAGTTAAAATACTCAAACATGGCACTGCTTTGTTTCATGGGACACAAATGGTGTGTCCAGAATAGGTTGAACGGATGAGAACAACAATGTTGTAATGGTAAGTTTTATGTGTCAACTTGGCAAGGTTTTGGTGTCAGGTTGTTTGGTGAAACATTAATCTAGATGTGCTGTGAAGCTATTTTGTAGGTGTGATTACATTCATAATTCATAATTCTTAGAAATAGGTAAGAGAGGAAATTCTGCTTTAAGACTGCAACATCAACTCCTGAGTTCCCCACCTGTCAGCCTGCCCTACATCCAATTGCTCCCTTTTTGATGAAGGATGCATCTTTCCTTCATGCAGAAATGTCCCTTCTCCTTCCGTGAATTAATAGGAGCTAATATTACTGAACAATTTTATTCCTGTTACTGAGATAGCCTGCAGCAACCAGTTCACAAAGATTTAGTTAAAAAGTAGTTCATTAAAATATCTCAAGTCGCTTCAAAAGGAATTTCTATACTAAAAGAACAAAACACTTTAAACTTGAATTTAGATAGCAAGGTATCACAGAAACTTCCTGATAAAGGGCTTTGGGGTGCTGGGTGCCATTTTTCCTGCAGATCAAACACTACCCTAGCCTTCTCTGGGGGTCTACTAAAATGTGCCCCAATGATAATTCTAAAATTTTCGTTAGATACTATGCTGGTTTGAAAGTTCTATGTATTCCAGAAAAGCCATGTTTTAATCTTGATTCAATCTTTCAGGGCCAGGATTAAAACATGGCTTTTCTGGAGTACATAAAACTTACAAACCAGCATAGCAGCCATTTCTTTTAAACCTAATTCAACACTGTAGTCTGGAAACTTTATTAGATTATTTCTGTGGAGATATGATGCACCCCATTGTGTGTGTGACCTTTGATTAGAGGGAGATGTGGCCCACCCATTACAGGTGGGTCTTGATTAGTTTACTGGAATCTTCTAAAAGAGGAAGCATTTTGGAGAAAGTCAGTAACAAGAGCCTACAGAAATGACAGAAGCCTCAGAGTGGACAGAAACTTCACAGCAGAGCTGAAACAGATGCAGACACATGGAGAACAGAGACCCATGTTTGGAGATGCAGCAGATGTTGCCATGAGATGTTAAGCAAGCCAGAACCTAGAGAAAGCCAAGAGATGAAAACCAACCCTGGAAAAATAAAGCGAAGAACCCCCACAGGAACAGAGGGTGAATGCAGTGGAGACCAGGAGCAAGAGACCAGCAGATGCCAGCCATGTGACTTATCCAGCTGACAGGGGTGTTCCTGACCCATCAGGCTTCCTTGAGTGAAGGTAACCTCTTATTGGTGCCTTAATTTGGATGCATTCGCTTACTTAGAACTGCTTAGTAAGCTACCAGTTTACCCCTTTATAAAAGCTGCTTCATTTCTGGTATACTGCATTCCAGCAACTTTCAAACTAGAAGAGATACTAACATCCTATTGATATATTTAACCATGTTTTTAAAAAGCCCAGTCTTAAAGGACAACTGTTGTACTAGCAGGTCTATAATTAAAACAACATGATATAAAGAGTGTTTATTACAGGTTCTTGAGGCCTGTTGAGGAAAGCTTCATTATTTTCCTAAAATTGAGGGACTGGAAAATATTTTCATCTTCTCTCCAGGACTGCTTTATGTTCCTCCACAGTGAGTGCAAACATCAATTACATTCTCCATGGGTGTGGGTTGGGCGAAGGGGTAAAGGATACCAGTGTAGTTTCAAATGCTATTTTTGATATTTCAAAAATGATGGTGGAAGTTGTATACCTGCTAACTAAAACATCAAGTGCCTTCCAATTTTAGTTTGCTTTGAAAATTTGGGTTAGCCCATGTTGATCTCTATACTAATTCAATCATTCATCTATTCACTCAACAAGCATTTCTTAGACATTTTGACATGAGCCAGAAACTGAGCTGTGGCCTGAAGGTTCAAAGTTAAACAAACATTCTCTTACCTTGGAGGAAAATTCTTGGTCTGTTTAAGGAAGCAAATGACCAATGAGCAGTTTGTATTATCACTAGAGTGTCTAGGATTTGACTATAGGGACAAAGACCACTAACCATGAGAATATCACAGCATTAAACTAGGACACACCCAGGTTCCATGTGTCTTTGGGCCAATTGAATAAATGGCAACCAGCTAAGGGACAGTGCTTGGAACTGAGGAGATGGCCATTCACATCACTTTATTATTCTAAGCACCTCGATCATGACCATGGTTCTTAATATTTTGAACATTTAGTGATTATAAATCATTAATTTAAATCTGAGTCAATGTTCAAATGACACAATAGAGATAATATAGATTATATTGTGTATTTCTAAATATATGCAGGTAGTTAGGTGGATAAAAATCTTTCAAAACATGGGTGGTAATAAGCTTTTAAATGATTCTTGCTTGGTTATACTGATGTTGTGTCATTGTTCTTTGTGTTATTTTCTATTAATGCAAACACATTGTATGTTGGAGGCTGAGTCTGGGGGTTATTGCGAATAACAGAAGACCCCCATCAGCTTGAGTACAGCTGAACAGCTCAACTGACCCAAGCTGGGCTTAGTTTTAAGGTTTGCTGCTCCTCCCCTGTTGGCCCAGCCCATATTCACATCTTGAAGTTCTCAGGTCTATCCTTGTGTTTATGTTCATTGATTGATTAAGCAGACATTTTCTAAGTGTGCCATAGCCCTGAGGACACAACATAAAAGATGCAAGAGGACTTGAACCACAAATGGATAATTCAAGTGTGCAGTTAAATGCAGAGCAGTGAGGCCTTGGGATACATCTGGACCAGGAATGGGAGGAACAGGAGGGAACACCCAAACATTGAAGAATTGAACTAAATGTTGAAAAATTAGCTGGACATAGCAAGATTACAAAAGAAAAGACAGAGTTTTGTGCAAAGGCTCAGCTATGGCACACATGCTTTCAAGAAATTGCTAGAAAAGACAGCAGGGCAAAAGGGAAAGAGCACAGTCTTGGGGTCTGGGGTCTGGGGTCTGGCAGACCTGGCTTTAATTTTACTCCCACCATACTAGGGCAAGCGAGAGACTTTGGGCAAGTCACTTAGCTTTTCTTAACTTCAGTTTCCTGATTTGAAATGCCCAGAGAATAGTAGCTTTTGGGTATTTGTGGGGTCTAAGTTATCTGATGGAATATGTTGAATTGATAGCCGATAGCTGTCATTCTTTCTTTAGTTCAGCTGGGACACAACATAGTGAAAAACAAGGCTGAAGGGAGAGAATAAAGATGATTCCTTTAGGGTTTTCATTATCCTGCAGTGAGAGCATACTGAAGGATTTCAGGCATAGAAAAGATGTGAAGCCATTTCACTCTAGAGAAATGAATCTGACAAAAATGCGGAGAATAATTTTAGGGAGATAGGACTAGAGTTGGGGATCCTGGTTATAAGCCTGTCAATGTTGAGCAAGAAGGGACAGACAACTGAAAAGAAAAAGCAGAATGGGACACAGAGGAAGCTGCAGAGTAATTTGATGGAAGGAGACATGATCAAGACGTGGTTAAATACTTGATGTAGGATATTACGGCAAGGCTAAGGGGAGACAGAAAGAGAGGTCAGCATTTCAATACAGAAGTGGTTAACAGTGCCAAGGGTATAAAGAGGTCATAAGATAAAACCTACAAGGCATGATTAGATTTGGAAGTAAGATACCAGTTCGTGAACCTGGGCAAAGCACTTTCATTTTCCTCTCAAGTCCTCTATTTCCAGCTAATTCTAAGAATGGAGAGTCAATAATCAAATAAGTTCAACTCATCTACAAATATAACCTAGAAACAGATATGTTTCACACTCAGATTCTACTGAACAAATTGTCAAAAACGTAAATTTGTAATTTTTAATTGCCCATGATTAATGGTCATGGAAATGAAAATTTTCATATTTATCAATTAAATCAGCAAGCATTCAATAAAATGTTGTGTTACTTGTTTTTTTACTACCTTCAATTCATGGTAAAGATAAGAATTTTTAAAATGGCATCATTATTTTTTCTCAATTATCTCTCAAGCCTTCTGTCTAACAACGTGACAAAAATAATTATTTGTAGAGGTTAAAAAGTCATTGGAAAATATTTTCAGCTTAGGAGTTTGTTGTCCCTAATATTCTTGGGTCAAGAAAGAAAAAGGAGAATTAAAAGATGCTTGCTGTCAGCATGTATGAAAAATGGAATTAAATCAGTACTATAGAAACAAATTTCACAGCTTCTTCACCGTCAGCTACGTGGAGATAATCAATTAATAGTTAACAACTTCTTATGTCTAAAGCAATGAAATTAATATATTTTGGGCAGAATGTCTTATTTAAATAAAAATTTAAATTATTTCAAATTCCTTTCTTTGGATTTGACATGATATTTACAACAAATTTATTTGATAAGCATATTCAGAAGTAATTTATTCCTCATAGTTTTATGCTGAAATGTTATTAAAATATGCATGATAATAGTTTATGTGTTTACTATTGAATGTAATTTTTAACAATTTCTGATGACTAAAGTGGTTCTTACTACAAAAGTGAAGTATGAATTATTACCTTAAAAATAATAAATGGCAAACAGTAATGTCATGTATAGGAATAAGTTAGCATATTTTAAAAGTTTAATAAAAACTAGTATCATGTGCTAATAGTGTGCTGTTTACTAATTATATATTATTAACAGTAAGTATTTACTGATCTGAAGATTCAAAACAGTGTCATATTTATTTTATGTATTTGATTTGTTGATTTATTTATAAAAAAATTTCCGAATTCTAAAACGAATATCTTGAAAGGGAAATACTGTAACAGCTGGTCTGCTTAGTCCCCTCAATCCTTCCTGTACTCTCTTGATTTAGGTCCTTGGTGTATGCTACTGCTACTTCCTAGGGCATTGCTTCTACCTAATCTCTCACATTCCATCCAACCCCAGTCCCGTTAAATATATACATACTAGCTTTCCAGGAGTCATTTGTGTGCCTCTTCATAATTACAACCCTCCCCATCCCACTATGGTTACCATTATTCTGATAAATACTTCCATGCTTTTATTTATAATATGACCAACTATGTATAATCCCTATTTACATAGTAGAGTTCTGCCTGTTTTTTGAACTGTAGGTGAATCGCAAGTATGTAAGTGTTATTTTTCACCTTCTTTTCTCCCTGGGCACTGTTTTGAAATTCATTATTATTGGAATTAGTTCCATTTTATTCTTTTTATTTGAAGTATAATATTCTATTACATTAATATAACATAATTTACTTACTCGTTTTAATTCATGAAATGTGTTTGATACTTTTGCCTTGTTTCAGGTTTGAAGTCATTTTAAACACTCTACTGTGAAAGTTCTTGTACATGTATGCTGGTGTACCTAATCACAAGTTTCTCTCTGATGGACCATAAAGCTGCACATCTTCAATTTTGATAAATGCTGCTAAGCTACTTTCCAAAGTGCTAGTATAAGTTTGAGTTCCCAGAAACATTGGGGGAAAGTTCTAGTTGCTCCACTTTCTCACTAACACTTGGTATTGTCAGACTTTTCAACTTTGTCAATGGATTTGGATATATAATGGTATCTTACTGTGGTTTTAATTTCTGTTTCTTTTCTTACTGAAAAGATCAGAGCCCCTTTTCTTTTGTTTATGGATCATTTGGGTTTCCTCACTTGTGGGGTATCTCTTTGAGTTTTTTTTTTGCTTATTTTTGTGTAACTGCTCTTCCCCTTATTGATGCTTGGAAGTTGTTTTGAATATTAGTCTTTGTGCTGTTTTGAAAGGATATATGCCCTCTAAAAAAGCCATGTTTTAATCAAAATCCCATTTCATAAAGGTAGAATAATCCCTATTCAATACTGTATGTTTGAAACTGTAATCATATCATCTCCCTAGATGATGTGATTTAGTCAAGAGTGGTTGTTAAACTGGATTAGGTGAGGACATGTCTCCACCCATTTGGGTGGGTCTTGATTGGTTTATTGGAGTCCTATAAAAGAGGAAACATTTTGGAGAATGGAAGATTTCGGAGAGAGCAGAGAATGCTGCAGGACCATGAAGCAGAGAGTCCACAAGCCAGACACCTTTGGAAATGAAGAAGGAAAATGCCTCCTGGGGAGCTTCATGAAACCAGAAGCCAGGAGAGAAGATGCTAGCAGATGACACTGTGCTTGCCATGTGTCCTTCCAGATGAGAGATGAACCCTGACCGTGTTCATCATGTACCTTTCCAGATGAGAGAGAAACTCTGACTGTGCTTGCCATGTTCCTTTTCACTTGAGAGAGAAACCCTGAACTTCATCAGCCTTCTTGAACAAAGGTATCTTTCCCTGGGTGGATGTCTTAGATTGGACATTTCTACAGATTTGCTTTAATTGGGACATTTTCTCAGCCTTAGAACTGTAAACTAGCAACTCATTAAATTCTCCCTTTTAAAAGCCATTCCATTTCTGGTATATTGTGTTCTGGCAGCTAGCAAACTAGAGCAGTCTTGTTTGGCAAATACCTTCTCCCAATCAGTGTCTTGCCTTTTCAAACTCCACTAATGGTGAATTTTTTTCCCAAGCAAATTATTCATTTTAATGTAGGTAAATTTGTCAGTGTTTTATTTTATGCTTAAGGCTTTGTGGGTTTCCATATAATGAAGGGGAAAATAGGTTCTCTTATATTGTCTTCTAAAAGCTTTATAGCTTTGTGTTTCACATTTACATGAACATTTCTGAATTGATTTTCTTATACAGTGAAAAAGATGTTTCATATTTTTTTACAAATTCATGCTAAATGATCCAACACCACCAATTTGTTGGTGCCAATCTCTGTCATATATCACATGCCAATATGTGCATCGTTCTTTTTCTAAGCCTTTCCCTTGGTCTTTGCCTATTCCCAGACTTAAAATAAATTGCCATATATATGATAAACATATGATAGCTTTAAAATTACCACTGATAATAGATAGAGCAAGACTTCTCTCAGTGTTTGTCTTCTTCAGGACAATCTTGGCTTTCTGGAATCTTGCATTTTGATATGAATTTTAAAACTCTATTTATCCATTTCTACAAGTACTTGATAAGATTTTGTCTGAGATTTGCATTGACTTCTTTGCCATATTAATTCTTCCCATAACAAGCATGGTATATTTCTCCTTTTATTTAGATCTTTGATGTAGCAAAACAAAGTTCTTTTTTCTTCCTCTGTGGCATTCTTGTTTATCTTTTGTTAGATTTACTACCAAGTACTTGATATTTCTTTGAATGATTCCATTTATTTATTTATATATTTATTGACTTTCAAAGTTTTAATGATTTATGTATTCTTTCTTTCCCTTCCTTCCTTCTTTTCTCTTTCTCACTCTCTCTCTCCTTCTTTCCTTCTTTCTTTCTTTTATTTCTGCAATCATTCCCTTTAGTGCTCTCCTCCTTCCCCCATACCTCTATATAGAGGTACCTATAGCAGTACTTACCAGTACCTCTATCTCTGTGAATTTGTTCATTCTTGTTGTCTCTTATAAGTGATATACAATTTTTTACCTTATATGTCTTGCATATTTCACTGAGCATAATGTGTTCAAGGTTCTTCCATGCAACAATATGTCTCATTTTTTCTTATGGCTAAATAATATTCCATTGTGTGTAAGGGCCTCATTTTGCTTATTTATTTATTGCTGATGGACAGTTTGGATTGATTCCAGATTTTTACTATTGTGAATACTACTGCTATAAATATTGGTGAACAACTATCTGTTTGCAACACTGTTTTCACTCTCTTTGTGTATATACCTAGATGTGGGTTTGCCTAGTTATGGTAATTCATATTTAGCTTTTTGAGGAACCAGTATGTTACTTTTCATTTTATATTCCTACACCATTTTATATTCCCACCAACAATGCACTAGAGTTCCTATACTTTATATTTTTACTGCTATGCTAAACAGTAAACCTTTTAATTTTGTTATTTGTGTTTTTCTGATATATGAGGTTACAATTGATTTTTATATTATTTAGTGTTTAGCAACTTTGTTAAATTCTCATGAATTTTAATACAATATCTGTATATCATAACTCTTTCCATGTTTTGTGTTTGTTTTCAATATAACTGTGAGCAAACAATGAAGAAAACCATTTTCATAGATTATGATCAAAGTGCATAATCCCTGGTGTTATGGCCAGGCATCCATTCTTATGTTCATTCACTCCACATTTACTAATAAGGGCTTGTTAATGATCGCTATGCCAGGAACACAATTTAGGAGTAGCTCAGCATGAGTGTTAGATGAATCACGACAAAAAGTCCAACGGCCAGCATGAGTCACAAGACTTTTACAAATATCAAGATGAGGAAAGGACTTTGTTATGAATTTAAACTCGCTTATATTCCATACCCTTTCAGAATCATGAACCTCCTGCTCTCCTTCCCCCATCTTTCCTATTTTTCTTTTGCAAACCAATTTGATTGTCTCATTCTTACTGAAAGTAACTCTTTCCCTCAAAGTTAGTTTCTCGGTTCTCCAAGCACAATCACTAACATTATTCATATCCCTTAAGAATACACATTCGAAATATCATGGTTTATCTGTTTGCATCTCTCTTTCATCCTCTAGAGTCTTGGTATTTTCAGAGTAGGCCTGTGATCCCTTTATCATTACAGAGCCTGACACAACATAAGTTCACATAAACCTTAATAAATCTTTAAGCATGTTGAATACAAGGTGATAAGCATTAGTTTTATTCAGACTGTGTCTCACTGACATTAAATTTTAGAGTTGTTTTTTTTAATTTTAGAATTGATATATGTTTAAAGTCCTATGAACAGGGCTTAAATAGTAATTTGATAGATTTACACTTTTTATAGTCTTATTTCTGAATATTGAGTTTTTGCATCCCACATAGTCAGTAGGATTTGATTGTTTGATTAAGAGTTTAAAATTTTGAACTAATGATGTTTACTATAGAAATAAGGAATGACTTATACCTTTTGGAAAGCCTGGCCACAATCAGGCATTTCACCATTTAAGAGCAGAAAACAATAATGAATCCACAAAAATACCTTTGGTTTGGAATATAAATCAGCATCCAGCAGCTTCCATTCTGCTTCCTTTACTCTCACAATTTCACTCACTTTCAACTTTTTAATTCAATCACCATAAATCAATTGAAGGCTAGCTGTAATCTATGGGAGCCAATTTTCTGATTGCACTAAATCTCTGAATTCAAGTTTTAGATTCCTAGAAATGTCACTTCTGCCCTAGGTTGTATCTTAGTGTTCAATAGCAGGTTTAACAAGTAGGAATACTGACTTTCTTATAAGTTATATCTCAAATTTGTAATAAGATATGTGCAACTTTTACATAGAAATATATTATTTCCATTTTAGACTTATTTTGGGTTGGTAAAGCTCTCGGTTCCCAGTTAGCTTACACGAACCACATGACTATTAGAGACTTACAGGAGGACTGGCTTCTTTCTCATAGAAGTGGAAACACTTTTCTAAAATATAATTTGAGGCATAATAATACATTAAATATATAATGATCAAAATAAGAGCCATAAATATATTATTATACACCTGGTATCTGATATATATATGAAAATAAAATTATCATGGAAGGTCAAAGCTCTTAAAACTTCACGTTTTGAGAAAAGGAAATGCTATATTTTCCCATTGACTGCTTTCAGCTGCCGCATCACTCTTTTTGGTCTTATTTTTACTACAGCAGGATATAGATTAAGGAGAGGTGAAAAAGAGAAAAGAACAAGACCATGATTTCACAACATAATCTTAGTGAAGTACCTTTACTTTTCTGAAATAATTTCCTTATGTATAAAATGTGTAATGAGGTTGAACCATATGCTCCTACAATGTCTTCAGCTCTAATATTCTGAAAAGCTATGAGGAAACTGTTTTGGTTTGCTAAAGCTGCCAGAATGCAGTATACCAGAAATGTGTTGGCTTTTAAATGGCGATTTATTAGCTTACAAATTTACAGTTCAAAAGTTGTGAAAATGTCCATATTAAGGCATCAACAGGGTGGTACGTTCTCTGGAGAAAGACCGCTGGCATCTGGGCTACCTCTGTCTCATGGAAAGGCACATGGCTGGCATCTGCTAGTCCTTCTCACCTGAGTTTCATTGCCTTCAGTTTCTGGCTTCAGTGACTTCCTCTCTCAGCGCCTCTGGGGGCTTTTTCTCTCCAAACTTCTCTGGGTGTTTCTGTTTGAACTATGTCTTTTAACCTCTCATAAAGGACTTCAGTAAAAAGATTAAGACCCACCTTAAATGGGCTGAGTCATATCTCAATTGAAATAACCTAATGCAAAGTCCCACCCATAATAGGTATGTACCCAAAGGAATGGATTAAAATTACATGACTTTTTCTGGGCTATATAACACTCCAAACTACCACAAAAACCACGAGTCTTTGGAAGAAAGAGAGCGAGAAAGGACAAAGGAAGAGAAGGAGGAAAAAAAGGAAGAAAATACAGCTAAATTTTCTAAATGACATTGAAACCAAAACATAAGGATCCAAAATTACCTTAAATGAAGTTATGCCATCTGGCCTTCCAAGTGGCATAAGTATGTGAAGTTGCAAGGTAAGTTATTCTCCACCACAAGATTTGACCTAAAATGATGATTTAGGGTTGTTTATATAGAAATACTGGATTTGACTTAAAAGCCCTAAATCATACAGTTACCTTCTCTTGGGCAGTGTGAACCAAGCTCTCCTACAAGGTGATTAAAAATAACACTGAATAAGTTCATGCTTGCCAGAAAGAAGACACCAGTGTTAAAAGTCCACCTGACATTTGTTGGGCTTTGTGGTTTGCAAAAAGGTCTATTTCTAATTTTAGAGCCATGCAAAGAATTTTCTATCTAGAATTATATAAATAACATGATCTTTATCTCAGAGTTAGTATTTTGTATAATCATTTCCCAAGAAGATTAATAAATTCACAATTTCCTTGAACAGAAACACATTAGAAGAAGGAGAAGAATAGGTTTCAATATTGCCCCAAACCAGCAGGTGCAGACAGAGTGCCTATTCATGTCAGCCATGCCAAATAGAAATGACCTGATAAGGTAAATGATGCTGCCAAAAAAAAAAAAAAAAAAAGAAAGTCAGTAGTGTCTAGTGACTGGTTATTAATACCAGTCACCCAAATACTAAATGTGATTGCTTTGAAGAACTACTTCAAAAACCTTTCACAAGGCGGTGCAATGGTGGCTCAGTGGCAGAATTCTTGCCTGCCATGCTGGAGACCTGGGTTCGATTCCTAGAGCCTGCACATGCTAAAAAAAAAACCTTCCACAAACATTCTAACCATAAATGTAAAGGACCCTTTGCTGGGCTGAGATGTACTTCCTTGTGTCAGCACCCGAGTGCAGTGAAGAGCACTTAGCCCTCATGGGCTCATTCCCAACTGCCCATATCCTGTTAGAAAATTTAAGGCTGCACATATTGGAGTAGAAGAAACTCGTGTCTCAACATAAAACTGACAGAATTCATTTACTCTAAACTTAATTTTCTGAAATGGTTCCTTTGGTGATGGAATTTTCAATAACTCAGCTGGGATTATAGCTGGGATGACGCCTTAGAGAATTACTTTTAAATATATCCATTCTTTCAGTTTTTATTGAAATGTCAGATATAAAATATGATTTCTGAGTTTTAAATTGACTATTCAATGGAAAAAATTAAATCGGTAGTTTCAAAAGCTTATTTTCATATGTGTAGAAGCACATAATTATTTTGGTATGAAATATGATCCAAATGCTCCTGCCTACATCCTCATTTGGCAGATTAATAGATTGGGTTTCAGCGTGTCTTACTGATTCGCAGTCCAGGAATAGCACACAGCTTTCTGATGATGATCAGAGCAGAACTCTCTCTGGAAACCAAACGGGATGACAGTGGAATAACAAATTGGCCAGAGAAACACTATTTTCCACTTAGCATCGAAGCTATAATCCCAGCTCAGATTTTTCATCCATACCCTAAGTGGTTAATCAGGCTTTCCCAAAGGAGGTTTTTCAGAACACAGTTTCAATAGTATTTATGATTATCAAAACCATTTGGGGAACAATAGAATAAACAAAGATGTCACTGATGCATTTACCTAGATTCTCCCATAGTCTTATTTACTACACAGAAACACTGCACATAATTTTCACATTCATTTCCAGACCATTCATCTCTGGAACTTGGTGCCCAAAGTGTTTCCCAAACTTTCCACATAAGCTTATATTTAAAGTCCATCCAATTTTTGATATTTCACAGATCTATCATTCTAGACTTTCTGATAACCCAGGGATCTGGTGACCAGCCCTGAGCTAATCAGTTCCCACAGCTTAGTTTTCACTCACATGGACCTCATGAGGTCTTCTCAGGGCTTATTCTCATGATTGAGGAGGGTGGAGCTCAGACAACCAAGATATGGATGCTCTGGAATCCACCTCTCAGACCAAGTGAATTAAAGCTCAGAAACATCTTAAACTCTGCTGTTTCCCTGCCTCCGACAGAGCCCAACTAATCAGAAAGGTCCCTGGGTTAGTATCAACCCTGATCTTAAACCAGGCCCTGGTTTGTAAAGACTTTGGAGCATTGCTAGTCTTCCATCTAGTATTAATGTATGTTCTTACTGTAAAATATGTCCTATATGTAGTCTCCATCTTTGCAGTTTTAAGGAATGATCTGGAATTCTTTTTTATTTTTCCTATGCTAGATTATCATCTATTGACTGCCCCCAGGAGAGCTAATTACACAGCCTGGTAGGTACAGTGATGTGGGAACACCTGTTTCTAATTTGAATGTTAAGAACTCCCAATAGAATACATACATAGGCATATTATAAACAAATTTAAGACAGTATGGGAAATCATGCACATAGCAACATACATCAAGAGAAATCCCTAGCTCAAGGACTGTCAGGTTGTAGAAATAAATGTCTAATACGCTACAGACTTTTTCTACTCAATTATTAGGGAGTCCAGTTTCATGGTTGCAGCTGAACTTCATTCTTTGTTGTCTACCAAAAAGTAGTTCTTTAATCCTAACTACATTTTAGAAACTCTGGAGATTCTGATGTAAATGGTGGGAAATAGAAGGACAGGCCAAGAATTAGTATTTTTTTTAAGATCCGCCTGCACCAGAATTATTTTAACGTGTGGCTAGGGGTGGGTAAGACCCACTGCCCAAGAGCAGTGTCTCTTTTTGGAAACCAACTTCACCCAGTTGGCTTCCTACTGGTGGAATCATTGTCTTAGTAATCTTCTATAAATGTCTTCCTGCTTTAGAAACAAAACCCACATATACCTCATATAACTAGAGGAAAATTTATTGTTCAAATACATTTCACCTGTTTAGGAAATGTCAGCTTAAGCGTATCAGACTGACATGTGTTGTAAACAAACTGGTTCTCCATCACCATTCTAGCAAAGGCAGTCAGTTGCTTTTAAAGACTGTGATGATTTCTATAGTTCTGATGCAGGAGAACCCTGGATTCAGTCAGAGACAGTGATTCAACATTTACCCCTACTAGCTAGGTAATCTTGAAAGGCATAAAATTTCAAAAAGCTTTGATTTCAGAGAGAGATAAGTGGTCTATTTAGCCATACAGAGTGTGATGTTAGGTTCTGGGGTCAACTTGGCCAAGTGATGATGCCCAGTTGTCTAGTTAGGCAGGTACTGGCCTGTTTGTTGCTGTAAGGTTATTTTGTGGTTGGCTGATGAACTGGAAGGCCGGTGCATTAAACCATCAGTAGGTTGATTGCACCTGTGGCTGATTACATCTGCAGTCAACTAAAGCGTGATTACCATGACAAGATAATTCAATCAGTTGAAGGCTTTTAAGGGAAGAGAGAGACTCTTTCATTGTGCTTTAGTTTACTAGCTGTTGGAATGTGATATACCAGAATCAGAATGGCTTTTAAAAAGGGGAATTCATTAAGTTGCAAGTTACAGATCTAGGTCTGTGAAGAAGAAATTGAAACAAGCCTATAAAAATGTCCAAATTAAGGCATCAACAAGAGGTTACCTTCACTCAAGAAAGGTCGATGAAGTTCAGGGTTTCTCTCTCAACAGGAAAGGCAAATGGTGAACATGGTGACATCTACTAGCTTTCTCTCCAGGCTTCTTGTTTCATGACCCGCCCAGGGGCATATTCATTCATCTCCAAAGGTTTCTAGTTGCATGGGCTTTTGTGGCTCTTAATTTTTTCCAAAATGTTTCCCTTCTAAAGAGCTCCAGTAAGCAACCCCATCTTGAATGGGTGGAGACACACCTCCATGGAAACCATCTAATCAGAAGTTACCACCTACAATTGGGTGGATCTCCATGAGAACAATCAAAAAGCTTCCACTCAGCAGTATTGAATGAGGATTGAAGGACATGATTTTCTGCAGTACACCACTGTTTCAAACTGACACACCACTTCTTTAGCCAGTGAGCCTCTCCTGTGAAGCTTGTCCAGACCCTTCATCGGAGCCGCCGGCTTCACAGCCTGCCGTATGGATTTTGGTCTCTTCCGTTTCCACAGCTGCATGAGACACTTTTATAAATCTCATTTACAGATTTCCCCTTTGGTTCTGTTTCTAGAGAGAACCCTATCATGGCTTGGTCACAGGAGTGGTTCTTCAGAAACAGAATCTTAAAAATGAGTTTTTACAATTAGTTTTCTACTCTGATTAGACTCAGAGGCACTGATGACTATGTTTCCAATAATCAGGATGGCACTGACAGTCCATGGGATGAGTTGGCAAAAGAGATGCTCAAAATATCACCATTAAATTCTGCTAATTGTATGCTTATATGAGGCAAAGCTGTGGGTAACAATGTTTTTGACACCTTTATGGAATTTTGTGGAATCAAGAAGTATAATGATTTTGGCTGGTTGTCAGACATACTGAATACAGTAATGAAGGAAATAGATGCGCTGAAGTCATCAAATTTGCACCTTAAGCACTGTATGAATGATGTTAATGGTTCCATGTGTGCCCTAATAAAAATCTTATTTCCTGTGGTTGCAGACTTGATATCTCTGAAAACCAGACACAAAGCCTCATTGCATGAGTAGCAGATTTACAACATAACCTAAAATCTCAACATTGCAGGTGTATGCTGTTAAAGTAAGGGCTTTGATTGGAAAAGAATGGGATCTTGAAATGTGGGATGGTGATATCTGGCTTGGTAATGATGATGATGGGGAGATGGGATCCCTGGAATCTGCTGAGGCTTTGCTAGATAGACCTGTGTTCTAGTTTACTAGCTGCCAGAATGTGATATACTAGAAACAGAAGTCTAACTTGAATTATAAAAAACAGAGTCACAACCCCTTAACTTCCAGACTTCAGATAGTTTACAGACTAAGAGCCCCTCAAATGAGGGGAGGGCAGGGTACCCTTGGGGAAGGGCATTTTTGTACCACCCAATGGCCATTAACCAGGGTGACTGTGCACTGGGGAAAAGGAAATAATCAGATATTTTAGGGATTGTTGGACACTAGGTCAGAAGTGACACTAGTTCCTGGAAACCCAAAATATCATTCTGGTCCAGCAGTCAGAATAGGAACTTGTGGAGGTCAGGCGATCAATGGGGTTTTAGCTCAGGTCTGTCTCAGTGGGTCCCCGGACCCATTTTGTGGTCATTTCCCCAGTTCCAGAATGCATAATTGGAATTGACATACTCAGCAACAGAAACCCCATGTTGGTTCTCTGACTCATGGAGTGAGGGCTTTATGGTAGGAAAGGCCAAGTGGAAGTCACTATAAATGCTCCTACCAAGCAAAATAGTGAATCATAAGAACACAGGATCACTTCTGATCAAGGAACCCACTTCACAGAAAATGAAGTGCAGGAATGGGAACATGCTAATGGAATTATCTGGTCTTACAATGTTCCCTATCATCCAGAGGCAGCTGGGTTGATAGAACAGTGAAATGACCTTTTGAAGACCCAATTACAGTGCCAACAAGGTGGTAAAACCTTGGAGGGGTGGGGCAATATTCTCCAGTAGACTGCATATGCTCTGAATAAGTGTTTACTTTATGGTGCTGTTTCTCCCATAGCCAAGATTCACAGGTCCGGGAATCAAGGAGTGGAAATGAGAGTGGTACTACTCACTATCACCCTTAGGGATCCACTAGGAAAATTTTTGCTTCCTGTCCCTGAAAATTTAAGTTCTGTTGGTCTACAGGTTTTAGTTCCAAATGGAGGAGTGTTCCTACCAGAAGATACAACAATGGTTCCATTTAAATTCCATTGGAATTTAAAACTGCCACATGGCCACTTTTAGCTTCTCATAATACTGAATCAACAGACACAAAAGGGGATTATCGTTCTGTCTGGAGTGATTGATCTGACTATAAAGGGGAAATGGGATTGTAACTACACAATGGAGGTAAAGAATAAAGAGTTTCCCTAGGAAGTCTCTAAGTACTACCATGCCCTGTAATAAATTTAAATGGAAAACTGCAAGAATCCAATTCAGGCAGGACTACCAATGGCCCAGAAACTTCAAGAATGAAGGTCTGGGTCACCCAATCTGGCAAAGAACAGCTGAAGTGCTTGCCGAGAGTAAAGGGAACATGGAATGGATAGAAGAAGGTAATGATAAATATGAACTCTGACCATGTGACCAGTTATAGAACTGAAGACAATGATTGTATGAATATTTCCTCCCTGTTTTGTTATGAGTATGTTTGCATCTGTACATAAGCAAAATCTTGTTTGCCTCCTATCATATGACATAAGTTGCATTGTTCATGTTATAGTATTTAGGTCATAGGATATGAGGTTTAAAAGTGAATGTTACCTAAGGACTTGCACTCTATTCTGGAAATGTAGTGCGTTTCTGGTTGTATGCAGGACAGTTGAGTATTGTTAGGCAAAAACATATTAATTGTACATATAAAAATGGTCAAAATGGCAAATTTTATGATTACCATAATAAAATTAAGAAAGAAAATCCATGAGAGATTCAGAGTTCTTAAGATATATTTTAAAAAGGGAGTGAGAAGCAGGAGAGAGAAGGCTGGGTCTCATCTCTAGAATTTTTGATTCAGTAGGTTCAGACCGGGAACTGACAATTTACATTTTTAACAACCTCCAGCTGATGGTGCTGGTCTGGGCACCACACTTTTAGAACCACTGCTTTAGGTAAATAACCATAAAAAAATTAAATTCAACTCTGGATCTCTGGATATCTGCAAACATCCGGGTGTTTATATCATGTAGATAGCTATTTGCTCCTCCCCTAAAGTGAAGTTCTTTGAAATTTAAATTTTCCTGCTTGAAAGCTAATATAATACAGTCATTGTCTTGCCTTACCATAGGGGAAAATACTCTAATCTTTAAAATAAAGTAAACAAAATAAATATGAAACATCAGATACCAAACTGATAATAAATAAATAATTTAAGAGTGTCATAATTTGCTTTTCATCTCTTCCTAAAAGCACAGTTAATACTAAAATTATTTCACAGTTTTCTTAGCTATTGTAGACTCAGTTCAAAATGTGTTAAAATCCATGCTGGGGTATGTAAAATAAGCTTTAATGATTCATTTGGTGTGTCTCCTGCTGCCGTATTTAGTGTAAATTTTAAAGTAAAAAGCATTTTTACCATACACTCCTTAAAACAATATGATATCACTGAGTTGTACACTTGAAAACGGTTAAAATGGGAAACTTTGAGTGGTATATATGTCACTACAATAAAAAGATTTTTTTAAAATGGATACATAGATAGACAGGTAGCTGTTAGAGAAATAGAGATAGAATGAAGCAGCAAATATGACAAAATGTTAAAAAGTTGGTGGATCTGCATATGTGGGTGGGGAATAGGTGGCATTCTCTGTATGCATTTTGAATTATTTTTGCAACTGTCCTGTAAACTTGAAATTATTTCAAAATAAAATTCTTGTAGTAAATTAGTAAACAATAGAACAGGGATAGACTGGCAGTGTTCTCCCTTCTCATGTCATCTCCATGCAGCTAGGTTGGGCTTCCTAACAGCAAAGTGGTCTTAAGGGAGTTGAATTTTTTAGGTGACAGCTCAGGGTTCCAAGAGCAAACGGCTACGGCAAAAGTTGCAAGATTTTTATAACTTAGCCTTAGAAATTCTATAGCCATACTTCTACTACAATCTATTGGTTAAAGAAGTTGTTAAGGCCATCCAAGTCTTGAAAGAAATGGAATTAGACTCCACCTCTCAATGGGAGGAGAAGCAAAGAATTTAAAGCCATGTTTTTTCATTTAATTCATTTTTAAACATTTTTCATAATATAATGTAACATATATACAAAGCAAAGAAAGAAAAAAGCAATAATTTTCAGAACACTCTTCAACAAGTAGTTACAGAAAGATCTCAGAGTTTGTCATGGGCCACCATATCATCCTCTCAGATTTTTCCTTCTAGCTGTAAAGCCATTTTTAATCTACAATGCACACCTTCTCAGAGATTGATCAAGGTTTCTTTATTCATTTTTCTCATTATTGATTATGTGGTTAGACATGGTCAATATGAGTTTTGCACTTGTGTGTCAGTTGGACCATGAGAGTTGAGTTGGAGTATCTAAGAATGGAAACAGCCTAGGAAGTCAAGTTGTTTAAGGAAGAGCTGCCCTCTTATGGAATTTACAGGATGAAGACATCCTGATATCTGAGCTGAGCATAGTAACCCAATAAGACTTTTTTTTTCTATTAAAAATGTTGCAAGTAAACAGAAAACTCCTGCAGAAAGTACAGGGTTCCCACATACCCCTCATCACACAGTCAGTTTTCCCTATTTTTAATGTTTATATTAGTGTGGTAACTTTGCTAAGATTGATTAAACAATATTATTATAATTATACTATTAAAATATTCAAGATTTTACATTAGGGTTCACAGTTTATGTGGTGAAGTACTATGGTTTAAAATTTTAAAAATATATAGAGACATATATACAACCTAAAACTTTCCCTTTTAACCACATTCAAATATAAAATTCAGTGGGTGCTAATTATATTCACAATGTGTTATTACCAATACGGCCATCCATTACTAGACTTCTTCCATCATCTCAAACAGAAACTTTGTACCAATCAAACATTAGCACCTCATTCTCTACCCCAGCCAGTCCCTGGTAACCTGTATTCCAGTTTCTAAATCTTTGAATTTGCTTATTCTAATTATTTTATATCAGTAAGATCACTCAATATTTGTCCTTTTGGGTCTGGCTTATTTCATTCAGTATTGTCTTCAAGGTTCATCCACGTTGTCACATATTTCAGGACTTCATTCTTTTTTATGGCTGAATACTACTAAATTCTATGTATATATCAAATTTTGTTTATCCATTCATCTGTTGGTGGATATTTGGGTTTCTTCCACATTTTGAAGCAATTGTGAATAACACTGCTATTAATATCAATGTGCAAATATTTATTCAAGTCCCAGCTTTAAATTATTTGCAGTAAATACCTATAAGTGAGCTTGATGGATCATAAGGCAATTCTATTCTTAACTTTCTGAGGAAACACCAAACTGTTTTCCACATCAGCTATTTCATTTTATAATCCCATCGACAATGAACAAGTATTCCTATTTCTTTACATCTTAACACTTTTTTTCCTTTAAACAAAATAATAGCCATTCTAGTAGGTGTGAAATAATATCTCATTTTGGCTGCACTTCCCCAGTGATTAATAATGTTGAGCGTCTTTTCATGTGCTTATAGCCATTTGTACATCTTCTTTGGAGATATCTCTCCTCAGATCTTTTGCCCATTTTTTTTAATACAGTAGTTTGTCTCTTTGTTGTTGAGTTACATGATTTCTTTATGTATTCTGAAAGTGTAACCCTCATGAAATATGTAGTTTCCAAATTTTTTTTCTCAATCTATAGGTCGTCTTTTTACTTTCATGATAAAGTCCTTTGATGCAAGAAAGTATTCAATTTTGGTGGAATTCAATTTATCTATTTTTTGTCTTTTTCTATTCGTGATTTTGGTATAAAGTCTAAAACATCATACCCCAACACAAGATCATGAAGATGTTTCCCTATGTTTTAGTCTTGGAATTTTGTAGTTTTGATTCTTATATTTAGGTATTTGATCTATTTCAAATTAATTTTTGTATATGGTGTGAAGTAGGGTTTTTCTTTTGTGTATGAATATCCAGTTTTCCTAGCATCATTTTTTAAAGAGATTATCTTTTCCCCATGGAGTGAACTTGAATCCTTGTCAAAATCAATTGGCCATAAATGGGAGACTTTGCTTCTGAACACTCAATTTGATTCCATCTGTCTATATGTTTGCCCATGAGTCACTACCATGTTTTTTTGATTACTGGAGCTTTGTAATAAGTTTTAAAATTGAAAAGTACTAGTCCTCCAATTTCATTCTTCTTTTTCAAGTTGGTTTTGGTTATTCAGGCAATTCACCCTTTCATATAAATTTGATGATTGGATTTTCCATTTCAACAGAGACTGCTAATTTTAATTGTGAATGTGTTGAATCCACAAATTACTTTGGGTAGAATTGACATCTGAACAATATTTAGTCTCCCAATACATGCACATGGAATGCCCTTCCTTTTATTTTTATCTTCTTTGATTTATTTTAGCAAAGTTTTGTAGTTCTCCATGTACAAGTCTTTTACATCCTTGTTAAATTTATACCCAGTTATTTGATAGTGTTAGTTGTTATTTTAAATGGAATTTTTTCTTGATATCCTCTTCAGATATTTCATTGCTAAGTGTATAAAAACACTGCAGATATTTGATTATTGATCTTGAATATCACTACTTTGCTGAATTTGTTTATTAGCTCTTTGTTGTAGTTTTTCAGTATTTTCTCTATATAGGATCATGACATCTGCAAGTAGGGAGAGTTTTACTCCTTAATTCTGATTAGGTTGCGTATTTTTTTTGCATGGGTAGGTACTAGAAATTGAACCCAGGTCTCTGGCATGGCAGGCAAGAACTCTGCCTTCTGGGCCACCATGGCCTGCCTTTTATTTCTTATTGTTTCATAATTGTTCTGGCTAGGACATCCAGTATAATGTTGAATAACCGTGGTGACAGTGAGCATCTTAGCCTTAAACATGATCTTAGAAGAAAGCTGTCATTCTTTCTCCATTGAGTAAGATGTAAGCTGTGGGTTTTTCATATATGCCCTTTATCGTGTTGAGGAAGTTAACTTCTATTTCTAGTTTTCTAAGCATTTTTATTAAGAAGCATTGTTGGATTTTGTTGAATACTTTTTCTCTGTCAATTGTGATGATCATGTGATTTTTTCATTTCTTATATTAATGTGTTGTATTACAGTAATTAATTTTCTTACATTGAACTACCCTTGAATACATGGGATAAATCCCACTTGATCATGATGTATAACTCTTTTAATGTTTTGTTGGATTTGGGTTTCTTTTGCATCTACATTCATAAAGGACATTGATCTATAATATTTCCTTCTATGATATATGGCTTTGGTATAAGGTGATGCTGGCCTCATAGCTTGAGTTAGGAAGAGTTCCCATCTCTTCAATATTTTGGAAGTTTTTGAGCAGAATTGGTGTTAATTCTTCATGGAATGTTTGGTAAAATTCCTGTAGTGAAGCCATCTGGACTTGGGCTTTTCTTTTTTGGTGAAGTTTTGATTATGGATAAACTCTTTATTTGTTACTGGTGTGTTGAAATCAACTATTTATTCTTGAATTACTGTAAGTAGTTTGTTTTTCTAGGAATTTGTTCATCTCATTTAGGTGATCTAATCTGTTGGAGTCCAGTTGTTCATTGTATCTTCTTATGAACCTTTTCATTTCTGTAAGGGCAGTAATAATATCACCCATTTCATTTCTGATATTATTTACATCCTCTCTTTTTTTCCTCATAAGTCTAGCTAAAAGTTTATGGATTTTATTGCTCTCTGCAAAGAAACAACTTTTGTTTTGTTAATTCTATTTTTTAATGTCTATATCATTTATCTCTGCTCTGATTTTGATTATTTCCTTCCTTCTTCTCTCTTTAGGCTTACTTTGCTCCTTTTTATCTATATCCTGCAGTTGTGAGGTTAGGTCTCTGATTTGAGATCTTTCTTTTTTTTTTTAACGTAAGCATTTAGAACTATAAATTACCCTCTTAGCATTGCCTTTGTTGTGGTATGTTGTTTTTTCATTTTCAATTTTGATTTGCCTCAAAATATTTAGCAATTTTCTTGTAATGTCCTTTTTGAACTACTGGTTCTTTAACAGTGTGCTGTTTAATTTTCAAATATTTATGAATTTTCTAATTCTTCCTCTGTTATTTATTTCTAGGTTTATTCCATTGTAGTCACGGAAGATGCATTGCATTTTTTCAATAGTTTTTAGTTTATTGAGAATAATTTTGTGACCTAACTTATGGCTTACCCTGGAGAATGATTCATATGCACTATAGAAAAATGTGTGTTCTGCTGCTGTTGGATGATCCGTTCTATATATGTCTGTTAGGTCTAATTGATTTATACTATCATTCAAGTTTTCTATTTCCTAATTGAGCTCGTGTTTAAGTGTTGTATCCATTACAGAATTGGTCTATATAAGTCTCCTACTATTAATGCATAACAATTTCCTACTTCATATTTGTCAATATTTGCTTCATAAATATTGGAGCTCAGCCATCAAGTACATATGTATTTTTTGAGTGTGTCTTCTTGTACTGTCGACCTTTTTATCACTCTTTGTTCCTCATAACAGTTTTTGCATGACATATTATTTTCCATTCTTTAATTTTCAACCTTTTCATGCCTTTGGATTTATGTGAATCTCTTGCAAACAGTATATAGTTGGGTCATATATTTTTATCCATTCTTCCAAACCCTGCTTTTTGACCGAAGAGCTTAACCATTTACATTTTAAGTAATTACTGGTAATGCAAAATATTCTTCTGCCATTTTGCTATTTGGTCTTTGTAAATCTTATGTTGTATTGTCCCTCAATTCCTGTCTTGATGCCTACTCTCATGTTTATTTGATTTTTGTACCATTTTCAGTCCCCTCTCATTTACATCTGTATATATTTTTCAGATTGTTTCTTTGTGCTCACAATGGTGCTTAAAATGGCACCCTTAATCTATAACAATCATAGTTGATTAGATACCAACTTAACTTCAATAGCATATGCAAGCATTATTCTGACATCCCTCTGTCCCCTGTCTTTTGCTGTACTTTAAAAAAATTTTCTTTATGCATTATACGTTCAAAACCATAGATTTGTCATTACTTTTCATGCATTTCTACTTTAGAAATTGTAATAATTAACAGTAGAGTTACATACCACAAACTACAATAGTACTGATATTTATAATTACCTATATGGTTACCTTTACTAGAGCTCTTAATTTCATTATGACACTTTTATCCCACTGTCTAGTGACCTTTTCTTATGGTCTGAAGAACTCTTTTAAGCATTGCTTGTAGAGCTGGCCTAGTGGTGATGAACTCTTCGCTTTTTATTTACCTGGGGATATCTGGATCTCTTTCACATTTTTGAGAGGCATTCTTTCTGGATATAAAATTATTTGTTAGCAATTGCCTGCTTTCTTCATTTTAAATATTTTGCACCACTACCTTCTTGCTTCCCTGGTTTCTGACAAGAAATTGGCATTTAATCTTATTGGGACTCCCTTGTACATAATACATTGTATTGTCTTTCAGCTTTCAGAACTCACTTCCTGTCCCTGGCATACTATTTTTGACTGCTATGTTTCTCAGCATGTCTTTCTTGAAGTTTATCCTGTTTGGGGTTTGTTAGGCTTCTTGAATGTGCATATTCATGTCTTACTTTAAATTAGGGAAGTTTTGTCATTATTTATTTGAATATTCCTTCTGCCCCATTTTATTTTTCTTCTCTTCCTAGAACTCTCATAATAATGTGTGTTTGGTGCACATTAATGGTGTCTCCTAGGCTCTGTTTGCTTTTATAAATTTTTTTTTCTTTCTGCTCTACAGTCTGAATCATTTCAGTTGTCTTTTTTGAATTTGCTGATTCTTTCTTCTGTCAGATCCAATCTACTTTTTTTAGCAAATTTTTTCATTATGGTTATTATAATTTTCAACTCTAATATTTCTATTTGGCTCCTTTCTAAAATTTCTGTCTTTTTGTTGAATTTTTCATGTTATTCGTTCCATATTTTCCTGATATTCTTTAGTGGTTTCTCTATGCTTTCCTTTATCTCCTTGCTCATAGTAAGGATCACTTTTTAAAAAGTCTTTGTCTGGAATATCCAAGGCCTCATCTTCTCTGTTGATGATTTCTGAATTTTTATCTCATTCTCTGGGTTGTCCACTATTTCCTATTTCTTTGTCTTGGAATCTTTTGTTGCACATTATGCATTTTAGTATCATAAAGTGTTATCTGTGGAGTTTAATCATTGAGCTGTCTGTTACTTGTGTTAGTATCCAGCCTGAGATATGACAGAGATTTCCTTGAGTGCTAGGATCTCACAAAAACAATCAAACATGAAAAAAAAACAAAAAACTTTTCCCAGTCTTTGCAAATTGGCTTTGCATTGGCTTGTGCTCTTCTTTAGCCTTTAGCCCTCCTAGCAAGATGGTCAGCCTGAGATGAATGTGAAGCGCAGGAAACAAATTTTTTAATTCAGTCTTTCAGTCTGCCACCTGATAGTTCGGCACCAGCATAAAGCACCACAGTATACACGTATGGGTTACTTTTCACCCTCTTAAATAGGGACACAAAATAAGAGTGCAGGCTAACTCCACACCATGCTGAGGAAGGGGTGAGGGAGGGTCCAGCAGTGGCTCTACAGGCTTCCTCTCCCACTTTTTAAAGCTGCATTATCTTGATTTGGCACTCAGCCAGTTACTGCAACTCTTTAACTCTTTTCTGGAGTTCTGAGGAATATGATTCTCCCAGATTTTGCTAGTTGTTCAAAGATTCTGCATCACCCTTGGGAATCTTACACCACTGTATTAGCTGACTGGAATCAAGAGTTATCTTCCTTGGGATATATGGGAACAAAAGGGGTATATTTTGACCATAAGGTAAATTTCATAAGCATCAACAATTCTCACCAAATATTTTATATACCCGTTAGAGTATGTCACTCTGCAGTGATGTTGTGCAATGATGCATGCTATTTCCCAGGTTAAGAGTAGAAAAGTGTCTGAGAAAAATGCACATGTTGCATTCTGTTTTGTGTAGAGTATGGAGACCATAAGTAAACATGACAGAAACATACATTCAAAGCCACCAGGATTGCTGAAGCACTACAGAGGCAGAAGCTGCTTTCTGTAATTTCGCAACATACAATAAAATTTGTGGGACTAAGATATAAATTATATATGGCAGTCCACTGAGATTTTGGAATTGATTGTCACTATGACCAAACCTAGCCTAGCCTCTGATACATTATTCTATTTCTATTGTGTTAGAAGTCACCCTTAAAACTGACACATGCACAATTGATTCAGGAAAGTCTAAATTTAATTAGTGTTAACTACTCTCTACTTTTCTCACAAATAGTAAATATGCCTTTGAATTCTTAACTCTAATCACAACTTTCTTTTGCAATCTTGCATGTTAGATTGTTGTCTAAAATTTTAGATCCATCTTTATTTATAACCTTAAGATTGGTCATTTTCATTGTTATTATCATTGAATACTCATATATTTTCTTTATATTTATCCACAGATTTAGCACTTTTTGCTAAATCTTTCTATAGCATTAAACTACTTTGATTTGTTTCATTTCCTTCACTGAAATGAATCTTTTAATAGTTCTTTTGAAAACAAAGGAAGGCAAATTTTCTAAATTTTTGTTTTTCTAGGGAAAATGCTTTTATTTCACCTTCACTTTAGAATAGTGGTATGATTAGGTACAGAATTCTAGGTTGTCATTAATTTTCTCAGTATTTTAAATATATTATTACACTGTCTTCCGTTCTCAATACCAGAGTTCTGCAAACATTTTCTGAAAGGATCTGATTGTAAATATTTAGGTTTTGTGGAGCATATGGTTTCTGTCACAACCCAATTCCAGTTTGTGGTAGTGAAAACAGCAACAAGAAACAGGTAAAAGAATGGGTGTGACTATGGCCCACTAAAACTTTATAAAAATAAGCCTCTGGCTCAGGGGCTGTAGTTTGTCAATTTCTCCTTTTTAGTTGCAGCTGAAAAGTCTTCTGTGAGCATAATTGCTTCTTGTTTTAAAGTAATATACTTCAGATTTACTTCCATGTCTTTGATGATTAGTATCTGTGTTTGGCATATTTTACCATCCTCAATCTGAGAAAAATCTTTAATGAATTCTGGAAGAATTACAAGCATTAGTTATTCAAATATAATTTCCTCTAATTCTTTCTACTTTCACATGTGGAACTCATATTAATTGTATGTTAAAAATTTGTTCTGAGATTCAGAAATGGATTGCACAATACAGTGTGATGGTAGCAAAATATTGTATGTATAATGAACAAAGCTGAGTGTGAGTATGGTTGAAAGTTGAAGGCTAGGGGCATGTATGACACCGGAAGGAAAGATGGAGGATAAAAACTGGGACTGTATAAGTTAGTAAAACTTAGAATGGACAATGATGGCGATTAAATGTACAAATATATGAAAGCTTTTACAAGAGGGAGAATAAATAAATGTCACCCTTGAAAGGTGTTAAAAATGAGATGGTATATGGAAAAAGTACAAATTAATGCAAACTAGAGTCTATAGTTAACAGTAACATTGTAATATTTTTTCGTTAATTATAAAAAAGGCAACATACCAAAGCTAAATGTTAATGAGAAAGAGATATAAAGAAGGGATAAGGGATTTGTGTTTTGATCTTGTTTCTCCTTTTTCTTTTTCTTTTTTTCTTCTCCTCTTCTTTCTTTGTGGAAGAAATGAAAATGTTTTCATACAGATTGTGGTGATGAATGCATAACTATGTGATTATACCAGGAGTCACTGATTGTACACTTAGGCTAGATTGTATGATATGTTAATAAAACTTTAAAAATAAATGGAAAGATATAAGTTCTGGAGAAGATGGGAGGAAAAGATACACCTATTTACTGTTGGTAGAGAAGTAAAATAATGCAACCCCTCTGGAGGACAGTGTGGTGGTTCCACAGGAGGCTAAGTATAGGGTTGCCATATGATCCTGCAACCCTATTATTAGGTGTATATTTAGAAGAACTGAAAGCAGGGACACAAATACACATATGCACACTGGTGATTATGGTGGCATTATTCATGATTTGCAATAGATGGAAGTCTCCTTAGGGCACAATGACTGATGAATGGAAGGGTTAACTGGTGTATATAGATGATGAAATATTGAGCGGTTGCCGAAAAGAATGAAGTTGTGAGACATACAACTAGGTGTATGAACCTTGTGAACATTATGTTGGGTGAAATAAGCCAGAAAAAAGGACAAATATTGTATGATCTCACTAATATAAGCTGATTGTAATGAGAAAATTTGGAGAATTGAACTTGAAAGCACAGATTATCAGGGGATAGAAATTGAGCAGAGATTGGGCAATCAATGATTAAGGAGAACAGAATATTCAACAAGTCTTATTGTAAAGATTCCTAGATTGGATGCTTTTAAAGAAGTCATCTATTCCTGAGTTTAAAATGTTATTTCTAAATTCTGTGACATGTGTGCTCTTTATGTATAAACTGGTAGTATCCTGGAACTTGGTGTGGTAGTTAGGTTCAGTTGTCAACTTGGCCAGGTGAAGGCACCTAATTCTGTTGCTGTGGACATGAGCCAATGCTACGTGAACCTCATCTGTTGCTGATTACATCTGCAGTTGGCTAGGAGGCATGCCTGCTGCAATGAATGACGTTTGACTTAATTGGCTGGTGCTTAAATGAGAGAGCTCAACGTAGCACAGCTCAAGCAGCTCAGCATACCTCATCTCAGCACTCGCAGCTCAGCCCAGGCCTTTGGAGATGCAGAAAGAAGTCACCCCCGGGGAAAGTTGTTGGAACCCAGGGCCCTGGAGAGAAGACCAGCAGAGACCATCCTGTGCCTTCCCACATAAGAAAGAACCTCAGTGGGAAATTAGCTGCCTTTCCTCTGAATAACTAACAAAATAAATCCCCTTTAATTAAAAGCCAATCCCTCTCTAGTGTGTTGCATTCCGGCAGCTAGCAAACTAGAACACTTGGGTATCTGTGTGACACCTAAGACTCAGAGTTAGAGTTCTGAAGCTCTGAAAATCAGCATTACCCCATATAGAAATTATTAAAGAAGCTGAAAATGAGATCACATTTCAATTAGAGATATGAATGAAACAGACCTGGTTAAGATTAAGGTACATCAGAATACAGGGTAAAGGATGATATTGTCTGTATTTAAAATCTCAACTTCTGTGTGAGACCAAAGGAAGAGATGTTTATTTGGACCAACATTTAAATTTTTGTTAGAAGACTATCTAACTTAACCTTTGCAGTCAGTTTATTTAATAAACCTAATTACATGGAACCTAGAATAAAGAATGAGATCTTGTTATTCTGTACAGATTAATGTAATACCCTGATACATCTCAGAATATTTTAGGCAGAAAATAAAGAAGTATTTGAAGTCACCTCGAGGGACTGGTGAAAAATGTGGAACTATTAAACTTCCCTACCTGGGGAATTCTTGATATTCTCTCAAGCATTAGGGATTCCCAATTTGATAAACCAAGCCCTTGATTTTGAGGCCTACCTCCATAAAATTCCATTAAAAATTTCTTTCTGTAACCTCCATGTCACTCACATTGTTTCATACTTTCCATCTTGTTTTTCCCTATGTTCCATTCTCACCAGCAGTTTCTTTCACTCAGCAATTTTTTCCTAAACTGTGTCTAATGTGCCATTTAATACACTTTTATTTTCAAAACCAATGTATTGTTAATCTTGAGGTCCTCTTCTCTTAAAAGTATGCCTGTTTTCATAGAATTTTATTCTTAAAATATGACTGTTTTGCATAGAAGTTTGTTCTTTTACATGTTTTTAAAATTTCATCTTGCATGTCTTTAATCATAAGAGCATTTTATAGTGTTTATTTGATAGTTTTATGATCTGACATTTTTAAGGGCCTAATCCTACCTAGAAGTTATACAAGTTTATTATTTCTTTTGACTTTCATTCATGGTAAATTATATTCTCTTGTGCTTTATATTTATAGATTTTGAATTGAATTTATTATGACTAGGACCTTATCTATAGGAATTATCTGAATAATTGTCCCTCCTTATTTGGAGGGACAAGTGCCTTTGCTTCTGCCAGGAGTCCCATGAAGATATAACTTGGAACCATTCTGCACGTTAATTTCCTAGCTTGATAATTACTGTACTAATACAGTAATATAAATTTGAACCTGAAATCCATAGAAGCTGCAGATGAAATATTGAAAATTGTAAAATAAGCATTTTCTGTATTTGGAGTTCAGACAAAGACAGACAGGATTTTTTATTTTAATGAGGGCATATGTCTTTACCTATTCCTGGCACGCCATTTGGGTCTCAATTTCAAATATGTTTCATGTTGAGGTATAAGACACACCTTCATCTCTTCACATGGTTTCAACTTTAAAACCCAATCCCCTGAATTGCAAATATAGCAAGAACCTACCCAAAGGCCTAGTGGTTGCAACTGTAATTCACCCATCATTTTTCATTTCCTTTCATTCTTTTTAGTTCCCTATAAATGTTATCTCACATTTTTATTTTTGTTATTTTCTGGAAAAACAAAATATCTTAAAGGATATTTGTTAGACTTTTACCAGATTCCTATATGTTAGAGAAAGGTAGGGTTTTCAAATTATGTTGCCTGCATTATCAGAAAAAAGATTTGTGCCTCTTTCATATTTATTAGTTCAGACTTGCTTTGGAGGCAATCTAAAAGTATCACATAAATACATTAGTTTTAGAGATAAACTATCTAGATTAAATCCCATCTCCAACACCAATTTATTCTTATTAGAAAGAATGCCATACCTGGAAGAGAAGAACCACCCACCTGATTGTGGAGAAGAAAAGAATTCATTTACCATCTTTCAAGAATGGGCACGTAACCAAAAATGGTGGCTGGTGTGCCAAACAATAGAATGCCACAGGTATTTATCTCTTAAGCCTAGCATGCAGGCCCTTCCCCTGTTTCTCCACTGATTGGATACTCCAGAGGCTACAGCCTATCCAGAGAGTCTAACTAATTCAAATTTCCCACAGAAGATTCCAGCTCTTAATTACGCTTTACATTTCAATGACCCTGGCTGTTACTTAAAACTTTATTTCTACCAATTTGGTGCCAATTCTAGGCTTACCTTAGAAGTTCTGTCCTTCCCTGCCTGCAAGACCAGTTTGAGCTCTCCTGCAGCCCTTTCCTGTGCCATCTTGTGTGAAAGCTAAACTTAATTTTCTTACAATTCCTATCAAAGTATTTTAATTTCCTAGGCTGCTGAAAGTAGATACTATAAAATGAATTGGTTTAAACAATGAGTATTTATTAGCTTACCGTTTGAAGCTGAGAAAATGTCCAAATAAAGGAATGATCAAGGTGATACAAAGTGATACTTTCTTCCTAAAGATGGGCTGCCAGTGATCCTGGGCTTAGCACATGATGGCATCTGTTAGACTCTCCCTTCTCTTCCAGGTTTTGTTGATTTTAGCTTCTTGCTTATTTCTCTCTCTCTCTCTCTCTCTTTCTCTGTCTCTCCAACCATTTACAAAACAATTAGAACCCATCCTGGTCCACACCTTATCTGAACTAACTCCACCAAAAGGCCCTACTTACATTAGGTCTAGACCCACAGGTATGGATTCACTTTAAGAACATGATTTTCTGGGGTATCTACAGTTCTAAACCACCACACTGTACCCTCTGAACCCTCAAAAGACATGTTCTTTTTATACATAAAATACATTAATTTCATCACAGTATTCCAAATCATTTCAGAAACAATGCTAAGTATGAGTCTTATCAAAATAGATTATAGGTGTGATCTGTCCTGGGACCCAATTCATCTCTGTAAACTTTTGAAGCCTAGAGAATAAGTTATCTGCTTCCAGTATACAAAGGAAGGACAGGCATAGGATAAGCATTTCCATTCCCATGGAGGGAAATTAGAAGGAAAACAGGGGTCACAGGTCAGGTCCCAAATAATTTGCAAACCCTGAAGGGCATACTCCATTAGATTTCAAGATCTAAGAGTCATCCTTAGAACAATGTTTTGTCTTCCAGGCCTAATGGAGTGGCAGTCCTGCCCTCTCCAAGTGCTTATACAATGCCATGCTCTTCCCAAAAACTGGGGGATCAAGGCTCCAACCTCTGAGAATACTGAAGTGGCAACCAGGCTCCCTTAAATCTCTGGGGAATAGCCTCAACACTCAGAAAAGTGAGGTGGTAGCCAGATTCTCTACAAACCTCTGGGGAATATGCTCCACCCTCTCTGAAGACTGGGATCCAGCACTCTTCCTGAACAATGGGGAAGAAGGCCTGCCCTTCTACAATTGCCAGTGTATACTCATCATTTCTACACACATGGATGGGCTCACTCTCTTGGCCAAAGATGTCTTTAGTACAGACCTCAGCTTCCATGTTTCTGCCTTTGAAGTCATTTTCCTTCAATATTTCCCTTTTCCGCCCCTTTTAGTCCAGGTTGGCAATGTTAGAAAGATAGTCATATGCTCATTTGATTGTGGATAAGGAAAGAATTTGTCCACAATCCTTCAAGAATGGGCACTCAACTGAAAAATGATGGCTGGTGTCCCAAGCAACCAAAAGCAGTAGTAGCATTTACTCCCTTCACTTAGCATGAAGATCCTTCTGTTTCTCTGCTGATTGGATACTTCAGAGGTTACAACCTATCTGAGCAGCTTAATTATCTCAAATTTTGATTACACTTCACATTCTAGTGACTTCATTTATTTAAACTTGTTTTTTATCCATGTAAAGATTCAGTGCCAATTTTAGACTTGCATTGGAGGCCCTCCCCTTTCCCTGCCTGCAAGACCAGTCTGAGCCATTTTGCAGCCCTTTGTTTAGTGAGCTCCATTTCTCTCATCCTGCACCATCTTGTGTGAAAGCTAAACTTAATTTTACTCTTACAAATTTCCCCCCTTTCTTTTTGAATTCTTCTAATTTTCACATTTTAGTTTTTTCTCAAACTTGAGAAGAGCCTTTTCATAGGAATCTTCCTCTTTGGGGGTACAAATTGCTTTGCCTGTACTGAGCAGGCATTTGCTTGGTTAAGGTGTTACCAGACAAAGGCTATGGATTCTTTTGTCCAATGCACTCAATAACCAATTCCTGAACAAAAAGAGAAAGAGTTTGTTACTACACATGTAGTAGGAGAGCAGACAGCCTAATGGCCCAAAATCTGTCTCCCCAAGTTTAAGGGGTTCAAAGATTTTAAGGATTTTAGCATGGGAAGATGAGGTCATTTTGGATAATAAGTTCAAAGAAAGAAAGGAAACAGTGTCATCATTATCATTTCAATAGGAGAACATAAGCTGAAAGGAAGGAAGGCAGAACTATCACTTCAGCAAGGGGAGATGGCATCATTTCAGATAGTAAGTCCAAAGCAGAAAAGCAAACAGTGTTTTAACATAAGAAGAAAGGAAGGATTGCAGAACTATCATTTTAGTACTACAGGTGTGAGCCAAAAGAAAGGGAAACAAGTCATCTTTCAATGGCAGAACCTATCAGATATGATTTAGAAATGTAAGGGGCTGAGGCTAGTTAATGACTGACTTCATTAGCATTAGGACCTTTGCCCTACAAGAAAATGACCAGATAAAAGGCATAACAGCTCTTACAGTTACAAAGGCAAAAGACAAGGGCTTTTACAATCATTTCAGATATCCAGACAGCTTAATTATAGTTTAGGACTTCCAGGTATTCCCCTCTGTCTACTCAAATATCCCCAAAAGCAAAAGGAACATGTATATAAGGATTCAGTAATCAAAATCACCCCTTAAATCCTGATTTCTCAGTTATAAAGACCCCCTCAATGAGTCTCTGAACTAACCCTCTGGTACATGGGATAGTGAGTACCCTGGCTATGGTGATTAAAGAAGTTAGCATGGACAGTGCCACCCCTTTCCATTTCTCAAACCAGGTTTCTAATCATCCTATGAGGGGGTTATCAAAGCCTGAATTTTCCACCAATTTTTCAGATAAGGCTGTTAGGCCTTGTAAAGCTTTGGTGATAGTTTCATCTGGGGCTGTATTATCGGGTTTAATGTACAACTAACCCCGAACATAACATCAATGCCTTCCTTTTCAACTAACATCATGTCTAGGGCCATCTTATTCTCCCATGCCATCTGGCTACTAGCATCCACTTGTTCTGCTATTCCCTTAACTACATCTTTGATGTAATTGATAAATCTTTGCTAAGATACAATTAATCCAATCCACATTTTTGTTGATGGTGACCCACCAGAATAAGGATGACTCAAATCCTGCAGTTGATTCCTAGCCTTAAACTCATCTGGGATTCCCCGTGGCACCTCTATACTGTCTAAATAAATTCAATCATTGAAAGAACCAAGTATGCTTCTTTTCTTTCTTTTTCCTAGGGTTAGAACTTCCTCCTCCTTTTCAAATGCCAGGGTGAATGGGATGGCCAATTAGACCAGAGCACAGGTCCCCTTCCACTTCTTAGGTAATACTGGTTGGAGGATCCCCTTTCCACAATACCACCAAAGGTATGCTCAGGGTATGGTTAAACTGGAGAAATTGTCAGAGCTATCCCTAGTCACATCCTATGCCTGGATAAATGAGGCCATGGTCCCAAGGTCCTGGTGCCCTTTTCCCCTCTAGAGAGAAAGGCAGAGTGGTTTCCTGGACCAAGGCAGGAAGCCAGTATGGTCTTGACTTTTCCACCCCTGACTGGAAGGAAAAGAGAGGCCAAATGTACAATTTTCACCAGTAATATTCTGAAAAAGGAGTACCATGCATTTGAACTCTTTTTCATGTTTCCCCATACCTTTTGGAAGGATACAATAAGGCAATGGGTTGGCTTGTTGCAGAAGCATAACAGTTGCTTTTGTTTAGACTCTGGATGGTGTGTTTAATCCATTCTACCCAGGCATTTGTATCTCCATACAAATTTGTGTCTATTTCTATGATTTGCTTCAAATTTTCTGCCCTAACCACTCTGACAACTTTGGATCATTTTGTACTGGGGAGCTAACCTCTAGCTGAGTCTCTTTTGGCACTATTGAAGAGTTAACTGGAGAGGGTGTTGTTGGTGTCAGGGACAAGACTTATATCCTGAAACTTCCTAGAGGGTCTTTTCCAGTGAGGTCTGTTGCCATCCCATGTATTTTATCAATTACCACTGTATCTCTGCAACCACCCCTTGCTGGATGTTTGTCTGTTTTCTTGATGGTTATCACCACTGGCTTATATTGAAGAATTTTGCAATTTGATGGGAAGTTTCCTTTATGAAAGATTATTTTATCCTTTGATGGCCTCTAGGTCTGTGAAATTAATCCCATGTTCATTGCCCACCCTTGAAATTGGATAGTCCATCATACATCATCCCAGGAGGGACAAGGAGAGGCTTGACTGTAACACCCCTTGCTGGTTCTGGACACAGGTACTTGTTTTCCCGACCCAATTGCCATTGACTCATTAAGTCTCTGCAGTCTATTACTTGGTAATCATCAAACTACAGTTTGGGATTCTAAACTTTTGGTTACATTCACCACCAGTCTGATGGGGCTCATTGCATCCTGATTTTGGAATATGTTAGATAATATAACTATTTTCATTTTTAAATTGAGCTTCAGATCCCTCATCTGTCTTCCTTGAATATGACTCTCCTTTGACCAGGGTCACTATTGACTATGTTAGATTAAAATACAGAATTCAAACCCCAAATCAGAAAGCCTTTCTGCCCTCCTAACTATTATTTCTCTCTATCTTTTTTTGGAATGGGCAGGTTCCGGGAATTGAACCCAGGTCTCTGGCATAGCCAGTGAGAACTCTGCCACTGAGCCACCATTGCCCACCCAACAATGACCTCTTTACTGTAATTTTTAAAGGGTCCAAAGTTTGAGTTATTTCTCAGGAATTGGACTGCATTGTTGAGTATTTATCATCTGCCTCAGGTACCATTCTTTTCACTCAGGAGTAGTGAGTCCAGCCTTTCTCTGCTGTCTGGACAGCCATTTCAGTTGTCAACAGAACTTGATAGGCTCATTCCCAGGTTGGTTGGAGCTTGGACTCTTTTCCACAATTTGATGAGGACCCAACTGCTGAGTTGTTGTTGATGGACAGCAAATTCAAGAGGTGGGGTCTGGGCCAGCAAGCCACGGTGCCTGAGGGATGACTGAGTAGAGGACAAAGCCAATACATAATTCTTGAGGAAGATAACCTTTGAGTCTAAGGAGAGGAGATCTCTAGTTTTACCAGGAAAAAGCAAGCCAAAGATCATTTTTTGTAAGGGGAGATCCCTACTTCCTTCCTAAGGGCAGCTCTAATTCTTAACAGAGCTATGGATAGACACTTAGTCCAAGGTAACTTGGTTTCTAAAACTAGTTTAGAAAGATTTTTTTTAAGGTTTGTTTCATTCTTTCCACCCTTCCTGAGGACAGCAGATGCCAGAGTATATGGAAATCCCATGCAATACTTAAGCTTCAGATAACACCTTGCAGTACATGGGAGGTAAAGTGGCTACCACTGTCAGAATTGATATTTTCTACCAACTCATAGCAGGGAACAATTTGTTCAAGGTTAATTCTGGAAGTTCCTGATGCTGTAACATCACATCAGGATATGCCTCCAATCACACTGTTAGGTGGTCTACAAGAACCAGAATATATTTTAATCATCCTGCTGGAGGCATCTTGGTGTAATCAACTTGAAATGCTCTGAAATGGTCTGCAGCTTGGTTCCCTTCCCCCTTGTACCTGTTTCCTTAAAAACTTCGTATTGATCTTTTGGAAATTTATGCATCATTCACATATTTATTTAGCTATGGTGTAGAGGCATACCCAAAATGTTTAACAACCAGATCACCCATGGCTTGTACTCCCCAGTGAATTCTCTGTTGTAAGACTGCTAATATTTCCCTCATTACTTGTTTCCTCCACTTATGAGACGGCCTAAGTATTTAACTTCCTTTTCCACAAACTGTAGGGTTTTATTTTTATTTTTTAAAATGCTCTTAGCCCTTAGTCTCCTAGGCAGTTCAACAAGTCCTTTGTAGCCTCGGCAACCACCTGTTTTCTTTACCTGATATTAAAAGATCATCTACATACTGTAAAAAGATAACTTCAGATGGGATCTAAAATATTTCCAACATTTTTTTTAGCTCCTGCCCAAAGAGTTTGGGGGATTCTGTGAATCCCTGGGTAGAACCATCCACCTTTATCATTGCCTCCTTCCAGTAAAGGGATTTTCCCATTCAAAGGTGAACATGTCTCTACTCTCTGGATCAAAAAAGCAGGCCCAAAAGGTAGCCTTCAGATCTTCTACACTGAACCATTTATTATGATAGATAATCCTACCAAGGAGAGTATAGGGTTAGGTATCACAGGGTGTCTTACTTGAACAATTTGGTTAAAGGGCCTCAGGTCCTGTACCACCCTCCATCTGCCTTCTTCATTCTGAATGGGAAGAACGGGAGTTTTGAAAGGGGACATACAGGTTTCCAAGAGTCTGTCTTGAAGGAGACCTTCAATGATGGGCTGAAGTCCCTGTCTCCCCTTCAATGGGATGGGGTACTGTTTTTGACAAACTACCTCCCCTTCCTTTTCATTTTAATTTTGATAGGGAGAACTTGCAACCCACCCCCACTCCCCATTTCCCTCCCTCACCCATATTTTTCTTAGATGTCTTTCTCATTTCCCTCAGTAAGAAAGGCTAAGACAACTTCTATTTGGCCATCCTTAACCTCCAGGTCCAGTTCCATGGGTACTATCAGGTCCCTTCCCAACAAATTACTCCCAGATTCTGGAAGTACAGTAGAGGACTTACAATTTGGTTATCATTCCAACAAATATTAGTAGGTTTGAAAATGGGGGCTTTAAATCTTTCCCCTTTTATCCTGAAATTATGAGGGAACTACTGGAAAATTTGACCCACTTTGGGATGTGGTTCACAGAAGATCAAACTGCCCCAGTATCTACCAGAAATGTAATTTTTTTCTTGATATGTGCCCACCTTCAGATTTACCAAAGGCTCCCAGTGGGCTGTTGGGATAAAGAACCTCTGACCACCTAACCTCAAAATTCATCAGGGGTATCACCAGATCTTCTTTGTTTAAACTTATGCCCTCCATTTTGAAATGACCAGGTTTCCAACAGTGATAACAACCTGCTGAGTCCTGTGCCCTCCTTGCTCCTTTATCCCCATTGGCCCAGACTGTTTCTCTTTCTTGCCTCTGCCTGTCTCCTTCCTGCTTTATCTCTAATTTCTTCTCGACCATGTGGGTGACTGTGCTCATCAAGACTTTCATTTGTTGCTTCTGTTTTCCTCTTCCCTTCTCACAGACACTTTCTGAGACTCAATAACTCTTCTCGTGGTTTATCCATCCACCTATCTATTCTCTGGATCCTTTTCTGAATATCAGGCCAAGACCCCTTTACATAACTGACTTTTAGCATTCCTTGGGCTACAGGACTATCAGGGTCTATTCCTGAATATTTCTTCACCTGGTCCCTCACCTTTTGCAGGTAAGCAGAAGGAGTCTTGTCTTTTTCTTCAGCATCTCAAAGGCCTTAAGTTCTGAGATTTGAGTACAGTCAATTTTATCCCTTGTATAATGAGGTCATTTGTGTCCTGTCTTCCTGACAATTATTATACCAATTTGGGTCTACACTGGGGAATTTCTGCTCTGCTGCCATTACCCCTTGTCTGGGCAGGTGCTGTCTCTCCTATTCTTTCACCATTCCCCTTTCTTCTCCCATAAGGAGGATATTGAAGATGGACATAATTTTAGACCAGGCATATAACCTAGGACCTAAAAACTGATCCAGTTGTTCAGCTAGCCCCACTGGATTGCCCATTAATGATTTAATCTCTTAAAATTCCTTACTTCTGTACTCATCAATGGGGCATTTACGTAACTGATTTTCCCTGGTCCAATAGGTACTTCTCTCATAGGATATAGGGACTCAACAGGTTTGTCTTCTTTCAAACTTTTTTTCCCTCAGGAGCCCCAGGAAATGGAAAATTCTGTATATCTTTCTTACACTGTTCCAACTCCTTCTTCAATTGTTGGTGGGTTGCCACAAGTGGAATAATTGGCCCTGATTGCCCCACCAGCTCTTCAGGGGGTGGGAAAGGAAATGCAAGTTAGTTCCATTGGGCCTTCAGGGCCCAACAGTCCCTGCCCTAGGGTGGGAAAGGGTAGGGCAGGAAGCATAGGGCAGGGGAAGGCTCAACAAAGGATCTCAGGCGTTAGTTCCTAAAGATTTACTCTCTGGGTCTGGGTTTTTAATTTTTATGGGATAATGAGTTTCTCTAGTTTGCTAGCTGCCAGAATGCAATATATCAGAAACAGAGTGGCTTTTAAAAAGGGGAATTTGATAAGTTGTTAGTTTACAGTTATAAGACAGGGAAAATGTCCCAATTAAAGCAATTCTATAGAAATATCCAATCTAAGGCATCCAGGGAAAGATACTTTGGTTCAAGAAGGCTGATGAAGTTCAGGGTTTCTCTGTCAAGTGGAAAGACACATGTTGAACACAGTCAGAGTTTCTCTCTCATCTGGAAAGGCACATGGTGAGCACGGCATCATCTGCTAGCTTTTTCTCCTGGCTTTCTGTTTCATGAAGCTTCCTGGAGGCATTTTCCTTTTTCATCTCCAAAGGTCACTGGCTGGTGGACTCTGCTTCTCATGACTATGTCATTCTGTTTGTTCTCTCTGAATCTCCTTCATTGTCCAAAATGTTTCCTCTTTTATAAGACTTCAGAAACTAATCAAGACCCACCCAAATGGGTGGAGATACATTTCCCCCAATCCAGCTTAACAGCCACTCTTGATTGGGTTGCATCTCTAGGGAGAAGATCTAATTACAGATTCAAACATACAGTATTGAATAGGGATTATTCTGCCTTTACAAAATGGGATTTAGATTAAAACATGGCTTTCCTAGGGGACATACATCCTTTTCAAACCAGCACATGAGTGGCCCCCCTTCCTTTTAGCTAACACATAGCATAATGAGATTCCTGTTTAGAGAAGGGTTTCTTTCCATTAACATAAAGTATGAGGTCAGCACAGAGCCAACTCTCACCTGCCCTGTATTTTGGCCATCAGGAGGCACAATGCTTTCTTTTGTTCAACTGTAGCAACAATATTTAATTATTTTATTTTTACCCTTGCCCTTGGTCCAATCACTATCGGTCAAATGTTCTGACATTTTCTCTAATAGACTATTTAGAGGAATGTTTCTGGGGGACTCTGTAGGTACCCCCTTCCCTTTTTCCCTGGCTGGCTGATTGCTTCTACCTATTCTGAGTTTTGCCTGGGTTCCTTTTTCTCATACAGTTTTGCTTCATCTTCATCTCCCTCATGGGAGAAAAGAAGCATGGATTGAGATACTGCACTCACTTACTCAACTCCAGGATCAACAGAATTCTTCCCAACCACCAAGGCAATACTTAATAGTCCTTCTTCTTCTTCTTACATTAGCCTCTGCACAAAGTTGTCTGGTCACTGTAAGGCAGATTTTCCCTTCCCTCTTTTCTGATATACAATTGGTGGATCCAAGCATCTGGTTTTAGGTCCTTCTGGCTGTCAGAAGTGGGCCCCCAATGGCAGAGTCTGAGACCACTTAATCAACAGGGCACACCTTCCCTTCATCCATCCTAGGAGTCCTCCTCCAAAGCCTCAGATCCTGGATGAACCCCCAAAATTGTTAGAAAGACAGTTGTACCTGAAAGAGAACAAATGTTCATCCATTTGAGGAGAAGAAAAGAATTTATTCACAATCTTGCAGGAATGGCTGCTCAACCAAAAAATGATGGCTGGTGCCCCAAGCAATTGAAAACAATAGTATTTACTCCCTATACCTAGCATGCAAGTCCCTCCTCTGTTTTCTCCACTGATTGGATGCTCCAGAGATTACAGCCTATCCGAGCAGTTTAACTATTTCAAATTTCCCACCAAAAGTCTCCACTTTTGATTACATTTTACATTCTACTGACCCTGGTTGTCATTTATTTACACTTGTTTTCATCCATATAAGGATTTGACACCAATTCTAGGTTTGCATTAGAGGCCTTCTCCTTTCCCTGCCTGCAAGATTGTCTTGCAGCCCTTTGTTTAGAGAGTTCCATTTCTCTCATCCTGTGCCATCTTGTATGAAAGCTAAACTGCATTTTATTCTTACAGTAGTGGTTCCATTCAAACACATCTTGAAAAAGAAATTTTGGTTTTATATGTAGTGCACATCAGACAGAAGAACTTTTCACAAATCCTTTCCAGATAACTGCAACTCCAATTCTGATTTGCATTTAAATGGCTGACTGGATTCATGTTCACGTAAATCCTCACCTGGGGCTCTAATCTCTGGGGACTCATTTTCTGGAAGCTCAGAATTTTCCAAACCATCAGTTTCTGGTTTCTTTGGCCCAAGAATTTAATTCTCAGCTTATCCATTTCCTCTCATGTTTGATTATAAGCTGAAAGGAGGAACTAGGCTTCACCTTAGCATAAAAATCTCCTCAGTTTCTATACTCAACATCATCAATCTCAAATTCTGCCTTCCATTTGACATCAGAGCTCAATTTTGTCACTTTAAAACAAGGGTCATCTTTCTTTCAATTTCTGATAACACATTCATCATTTCTGTCTAAGGCCTCATCATAAATAACTTTAGCATCCATATCTCTACCAACATCTCTTCAAAGCAATCTAAGCTATTCCTATCAAACAACTCAAAATTCTTCTAGCCTCCATGCATTAACCAAATTTGAAACCATTTCCAGATATTTGGTGTTTGTAATAGCAGCACCCCAATCTCCTGGAAAATCTGTTTTCATTCCCTAGGCTACCAAAAGCAGATGCCATAAAACTGGTTGGCTTCAACAGAGAGGATTTATTAATTTACTGTTTGAGGCTGAGAAAATATCTAAATCAAGGCATCATTGATCCCAAAGATGGACTATCAGTGATCCTTGGCTCCTCTGTCCATGTCAAGGCATATGGTAGCATCTGCTGGTCTCTCCTTTTCTGGATTTTAATTATTTTAGCTTCTTGCTTCAGTGGTTTTCTCTATCTCTCTGTATTCATCCATTTATAAAGGACTCCAGTAAGAGGATTAAGACCTACCTTAACTGGAGTAGCATCATCAAGAGGCCCTACTCACACCCACAAGAATGGATTAGCTTTAAGAACATTATTTTCTGGGTACATACAGTTCTAAACCACTGTACTTACTAAGCACTGATTACCTCATTTTTGAATCAAAATAATAAGGCCTATCTTTGTCAGTTGTAAGAGAAATTATCTTCGCTATTTAAAGCAGTAAGATACTCCATATAGGGAACATGGTGTTTAAAAATTCATTGCCAGAAACAGACTGGCTGGTTTTAGACTTGGCCTCTGGGATTGATGCCCAGAATCATGGAACTGGGCCCTCTGGGGAGCTGCTGCCTTCAGGAAGCACCATGTTATTTGGGATGTCACAACTGGCAAGTCACTGCTCTGTGATGCAACAGAACTGTGCCTCCTGAGCCACGTGCACATAAAATCAGACTCCAGATGGGTACCCTTAGTGACTGGGCACTGATGCTATTGGTGGAAAAATTGCTCTCTCTGTGGCCAGGCTTGCCAGCAGGTCAGCCAATTCATCCTCACCCTCCAAATAGGTGTGAGAAATCCTGGCTGGAATAACAAAATCACGCTCAGATCTTTAACTGCAGCATAGTCTGGGGAGATAAGTTTAGCTCTCCAGCTTCTGCTGAACAGTGTGCTGAGAGGACCAGTTCACAGTTTCCCATATAGAGCTCATAGCTGGAGCTCTATGACAGCATGTGCATGAAGTGCTTGGCCTGAGCCTGGGAAATTAGAAGTGACTGTTTGGCTTTTAGGGCCCTGAATACTTTAGAACATTTGCCCTGGGAGGCATAATTTGTGGTACCTCAGAGGTTCATCTAACTTGAGCACATGGGGTTTACTCACTCTTGCAGCTGTTGATTTTATCAAAATCTAACTGCTATTATGAAAATGAGATAGCAATTTGGAAATAAAACTCACGATTCTTCTCTACAGGGAACACTATTTAGTCAGTCACAGGGGGATTAACCAAATGTATCAGGCACAATGTCAGCCCCAAGGGCTATAATTGTGTCCAGATTATGGGAAGCGTTGCTTCTCCAAAACAGTGGTCCAGCACACAGCCTTGCAAAGAATGGCCACACAGGTCTTGTAAAACCTACACACAAATGCTTAAAAGCCACAAAGCTGATCCAGGCCTGGGTCCTGTCCAGGGTAGACCCAGGCTTGTCAGCTAGAGCCATTTCCACCATCAGCTGTCATGAAATTCTACCCAAAGCATCCCACTCTGCTAAGAATGTATTCTTTTTTGTATGTAATGAGAAATTCTACTCTAATGGGAAAAAAGAGCATAAGTATCCTAGGTGAAGACATTTGATGCAAAAAAAAATAAACTAAGGTAAAATAATCTAAAATTAAAAATGTAATTAAAAATAAAACTTCCCCACATAACCTTCTCCTGAAACTGTGAAATATATTAGCAAATTATTATTAAGAAGGCCAGGTAAGAAACTATCCATCAGAGTGTCTTCTCAATTTAGTAGAATTTTAAGTGGACATAAGGGACAAAAGGCAGAAAAGGCCTTTCTGGGTTGTGATACAGCCTGGTGTTGCCACTCATCTGTGACCAATATCGAGAGCTATGCACATAAGTACTGTCATGGTGAGCACAAACTGTACCTGTCCCTCTAGTTCATTGTTTCCACTTAATCTCCATGGTTACCTCTGGATGCAGCCACAGGGTACTTTCAACAGATTACTTAATATTTTCCTGGAGGATGCCACATGTCTGGACCTCTTAAGGTAGATCTCATCTCATGTGAGTGAAATAGCAGAAATCAAAAATCTAGTCCTAGAACCCAGTTCGGTCCCCATAAAAACATCAGAACTGATTACAAAAATCAATGAAAATATAAGGCACAAATATATATCTTGTAAAGTCTTAGAAAATATGTATAATGTCACCATCCTTATTTGGGGGCAAAGGTTCCCGCCAGCACTGCATACTGGCTGAAGTTTCTTAGAACAAGTGAACTGGCCTCAAGATGATGTCTTTTCTTCCTGGTAATCCTCCTGTATTTAACCTCCATTCACAATCAGGATCGTTGTCCCACCTTTTGTCTTTGCCAGTTGGATGTTCTCCCTTGCCTCCAAAATGAGGGGACCAATGGCAAATTGCAAATGCTGGTGAAGAAGATATAAAATATGTATTGCAAATGTTGCCCCTTGCCCCTTGAGCTGGATCATTCATTTTCTTTGTTCTTCTCTCCTATAGCCTATATTTTTGTTTTCTTTCTTCTTCCAAAAAAACTTCTTCAATTTTATGTTTAACAATAATTTACTTTGACAGCATTTGCAGTATTTCAGTATTGTCAGTTGACTCTGGCATTGTTATTTTAAGTTAGTAAGCCTTTAACGGGGTGGTTGCAACTGAGAGGTCAAAAGTCAAGTGTTAACTGCTCCATAAGCCCTGCTAAACAGGTGGCAAGATAAACAAAGAGGGTTGAAATAACTTTTCTGAAGTCTTGTGCATAATGGCACTCGGTATCTGATGTTAATTCTATCCAACTAAAAACCAATCTTGGCTTTGCCTCAGTGTGCAAACTCTTCAATGATAATAAGATATTTGTTGAACACACAAAATGCACTAGACACTATGCTTCATGGCTTTTGTACATCATACATAGCCTTACTTGTAATTGCGCCAGTAGCTGTCAAGACAGTTATTATTCACCCCATGTCATGGAAGAAGATTTATATCAGGGAGGTGATAGTCCCTGCACCCAACAAGTGGGCGCAAGAGCAGGTCATTGGACTCCAGGTCACTTGACCATTCAGTCACAGTAAAAATCAAGTGACAGTACATAGAGCATGGTGGCCTCTGGGCTTGATGCTGAGCTCATTGGGGAACAGACCTCAGTACATCTACCTCCAGGCCAGTGGCTGAGCCTCTCCCCAAGCTGGGCCAGAGGGAGAAAATAGAAGATGGCACCATATAGAAACTACCTAGCAGAGGTGTTGAAGCTTCAGAGCATCTCAGTTCTGCCCCTAAAAAACTATTCAAGGAGTAAAGAAGTATATTAGATAAATGCTTGAGGTCTGAAGCTTAATTTTTCATGTATATCACTTTTATTTAATTAAAGTCATTCTCATTTGATATGTTTTTGCCCCTCTGGTATTTTCTTCAAAATCCTAACACACTAATTAAATGATGTGATTTCATTCACATCATATACTAACTGATAACTACCACATGTAAGAAAACCTTAAAAGGTAAACATTTGTACCATATTCTCAAGAAATCTGCATTCCCTTAGATTTGAATTCCCATCTTTTATTCCTTAATCTTTGCTAAACAGTCAGAAAGAAGAGATGTCTGCAAAGATTGTTTCTAAAAGTCAAGTCAGAAAATTAGATTCTGTACAACTAATGATTCATTTCCCAGTATTCAAAGTTTAAAATATGAAATTATTCTCTCTGTTTGAAGTTACTTCCTGCCATTATAGAGATTTTTAATAAAAAAATTTCACTTTTGAAGTCAATAATAACAAGTAATAATAATAATAATAATACTGACAATTACCAGCTATGAAGGTGTAGTTCATGTTACCTCATTAAAACAATTTCCTTAGTGGCTCTGTTAAAACTAATCAATTTATAAATACAAACTGCAAGAATTTGGATCATCTGAAATATTGGAATGGACACTGCAATGTGGTCTGGGACCAGAGCCTACTTCATGGCTGTAAGGAAGCATCTCTGGAAAGTCTTGCTCTCTGCAAGTAAAAGTAGTGAGGGCAAAATGTAAAATTGGTGAAGAAGTGGGCAATTTACAACCTTTGGAAGTCTTTAATTGCAGGCCAGATTCTGAGTAATGATAGCCTGTTGCCTTACCAATGCCTGGATATTTTTAATCATGAATTTATTTTTATCACTTTTGTTTTAGCCATTTTAATGGGAGGAAGTCATCTTTTGCATCCTCTTGTGATTTTCCATGATGTGTTTTGGAGAAAATAGCTCAAATATATTTCACACCTATAATTTTATGCTTGGAAAGGACCCCAAGCCTTGGCAGACATGGTGGCGAGATTCTTTAGTGACCAGCTTGTGGCCTCCCAGGACCCTAATTCTACAGCCTTGTTCTAGAGGCAACTTTACTGCACACCCTATTTTAGGCTCATGGAAACTTCAAAAAGCAGTTGATACCCATTCTTCATGCACATCTTTTGGTGTCCATTGTTGTTGGAGTTTGCTAGCTGCCAGAATGCAATATACCAGAGACAGAATGGCTCTTAAAAAGGGGAATTTAATAAGTTGCAAGTTTACAGTTCTAAGGCTGTGAAAATATCCCAATTAAAGCAAGGCTATAGAAATGTCCAATCTAAGGCATCCTTGGAAAGATTCCTTGGTTCAAGATGGCTAATGATGTTCAAGATTTCTTTCTCAACTGGAAAGGCACATGGTGAACATGGTGGCAACTGCTAGCTTTCTCCCCTGGCTTCTTGTTTCATGATGCTCCCCTGGGGGCATTTTCCTTCTTCATCTTCAAAGGTCTTTGGCTGTGTGGGCTCTGTCGTGGCTCTAAAAGGAGACTCTCTCCACAATGTTTCCTCTTTTAAAGGATTCCAGTAAAGTAATCAAGACCCACCTGGAATGGGTGGAGTCACATCTCTCTTTATTCAAAAGTTAATACCCACAATTGGGTAAATCACATCTCCATGGAGATAACCTAATCAGGTTTCCAAACTGCAGTACTGAATAGGTATTAGAAAAAACGGTTTCTCCCACAAGATTGATTGGGATTAAAACATGGCTTTCCTAGGGTACATAAATCTTCTCAAACTGGCACACTTGCCCACTTTCTCTTTCTGCTGTATCATCATTGCCATTGATCATTTCAAGTTCCATTCTTACCTATCAAAGCTGCATTAGTCTTACCTTTCCTAAAATGCAATTCCTTCAACCCAAGTTCCCATGTCCCCTACCTCTGTCATCTTCTAACTATATGTCAAATGGTGGCTGTTAGTCTCTTTTTTATTAATAAAGATACATTTGTGACTAGCTCTCCCCTTTATTGGAATTATGATTTCAAGGCAGTAATAGTTATTGAGCACCTCTCATTTTTCACAAGTAAGATAAGCCTTGGAGATTCAGAGAAGGAAAACAATTCTTGCCTCTTCCCTTTGAGGAACACATATCCCACCATTTCATTTAAGTATCAAGAAATATTTGAAAAAAAAAAAGTGAGGTCCTGCTTCTGCAGAGTGAAGGATCTGCCTGGTCCTATACTGCATGGCAATACAAGAATCACTGCTGAGATGGTCAGCTTACCTAAAAGGAACATGAACGCACCATGGCCTTCTGGGATCTTAGGAACCTTCATTTCTCATGGTTTCAACCTGTCATTTCCTTGACGTCTGCCACTCTGGGGACTGTGCCTCTTCATAGTTACCCTCAGCATTGTCAGGACCTAAAACCATTTCGCTTAGAATAGCCTGTTAGCATCCCACATGACCTTAGCTTCCCTTCTCCCAGCTTCCTGCTCAATCCATCTCCTTCACCATCTCACTTTGGTGAGTCCATGGTTCACCATTGGTAAGCACATGGTTCACCATTTCAGTAGTACTGTTGCTAGTATCCTCAAATCCCTTACTTTTGGTCTTTCTTTAATCCCTGTACTTTTGTCTTCCCACTTTGGTGAGCCTATGGTTCACCATTTCAATAGCACAGATGCTATTACCCTCAAATCCCTTGCACTTGATTTTTCTGTCATACGTCAGATAACTACCACCTCGAACAAACCAAATATATTCTTTCACATGGGAGCAACCAAGTAATTCTAGCTGTTTTCGCTATCTATTCGAGATGATTAATGGGTCCTTAACACTGCAAATCTTGTTTGTTCTCTGTATATGCCACTCATTGCAGCAACTACTTCAAACCTTCTGCCATGCTCCATGTTTCCACCCCACCTAACTCCCTCTCACTGCCACCACATCTCCTATTTAATAGAGAAAGTTGAAAACATTAAAGGCGACGTTTCCCTTACCAAATATCCCAACATGCCAGTTGTAGCACCAATTCTCCTTATTCTTCTACAATGAGAGCAGTACTTGTGCCTTCTCCTGGGCAAAGCTTAATCCTCTACTAGGACTTGACTTTATCTCCTTCTATCCTCTCACAAATATCACAATATAGATGATCTCTTCTCTTTTGTACATTCAACTTTTCCCTCTAGACAGGCTCACCTCGTCTACAATATAAACATGCTTGAGCCCATGTTTTATGGGCTATCATGTGTCTATCACCCAATTTCCCAACTCTCAACATGTGGCCAATCTGAAGCATTTAAAACAAATCCCAAATATCATATCAGTCCATCCACAAATACTTCAGTATGCATCTCTCTGAAAAAAAACTAAAATAGTACATCTTTAAAATTCACAAAAATTCCTTAATTTCAAGTACTTTGTCATTGTGCAAATTTCTCCCATTATCTCATAAATGTCCCCCATCCCACAACTGGTTTATTGAATCAGATTTCAATATTTGGTTAATATGCCTGTGGTAGGTTGAAGAATGATCCCCTCCAAAGTTGTCATGTCCTAATTCCCAGAACTTGTGTTATGTCACCTTACCTAGCAAAAAGCACATTGCAGATATGATTATGTTAAGGAGAGATTACCCTGAATTGTCTGGATGACCCAATGTAATCAATAGATCCTTATGAGGAGACAGAAGAATCAGTGTCTAAGGAAGAGATGTGATAATGGAATCAGGGCTTGGAGTGCTGTGGAGTCATGAACCAGTAGAAGCTGGAAAAGTCAAAGAAATGGGAGGGACAAATTCCTGATGACCCATTTTTAGACTCTGACCTCCAGAACTGTAAGAGAATACATTTGTGTTGTACTAAGTTTGTGGTAATGTATTGCAGGAGCAACAGCAAATACAACACGTTTTTAAGTTTATTTTAATCTATGCCACTTCCCTCATTCTTTTTGTTATGTTCTTGTTTTATTTTGCTTTGTTTGTAATTTATTTGGTGAAAAAACAGTATTGTCATGTAAAGCTCCCCATATTTTGGATTGGGCTGAATGCACCACTGTGATTGTGTTTAACTTTTTCTTATTTCTTTATTTACTAGACGCCTGGTCCAGATTCAATTTTCATTTCTGGAAATACTTCACAGATGAGGCTGTGAGCTTCCTATTGCATCTGCTCAGGAGGCAGATCATGTCTGTCTATCTTTTGGGGAGTAAAGGTCAATCACTTGATTCAAATGTCTGCCTCATCAATCCTGATGAAGTCTCTATCAGCCTTCCAATAAATGTTTTTAGCAACATACTGATGATTACCTAGATCAATCATTTCATTAGGTAAGGCAAAATGATCCTGTTTTAATCATACCAGCTCTTCTACAGTTAGTAGTTGGATTTGTTCAATACAGAGAACCTTCCCTAGTGAAATATTTACTTATTCTGCAATACAGTTGGAACAGAAAAGGTGCAGAGAAATATTTAATTATTTTTCTTTATCAATTTCAGAAGAATGAATTGATTTCCTATATCCACTAAAGTTATCAATGAGGTACTTTTTTTTTAAGTTTCATTATGATCCACCATGTACTATAATATATTGGAGGTATTTCACCCCGCTTCCATTATTATTCTTTTTTCTTTTAATTGGCCTCTCTGGCTAGTGGGCAGCCCTGGAAGTTGATGTTAATGAATGTGGTTCATTATCTAGAATGTTCTCTGACAACTCAGCTCTTTTCTGGGTTTCAGGACACTGGTCCATATGGTGATTTTCTTTTCTGTTGAAAGGGCTCTAAAACTGTCATTGTTATATGGTGACTCAGATTATGCTCTCCCTCCCTGGGTGAGTCAAAGCCACAGCTAGTGTCTTCATATGAAAAAAAACCTGGAATGTAGATTAAGTTCTGAGTTGCTCAAATAACTCCAGGTGGGCATGATTCAAATCTGGATATCACATTAGAAATAAATTGATAGACAGATGATAGTTAGATAGGTGGAATGAAAGAAGGATAGATAGACTGATGAGAGATGAGGATGAAGGAAGAAAGGAAGAAAGGAGGAAGGAAGGAAGGAAGGAAGGAAGGAAGGAAGGAAGGAAGGAAGGAAGGAAGGAAGGAAGGAAGG